>JAUMTR010282864.1:0-12184 GCA_032270685.1 Microctenopoma stevenorrisi | reverse complement strand
GCTCCCAGTTACAGTTCTGGAGGCAGACACCCTCGCTAGCTTTAAGATTAGCCTTAAAACCTTCCTTTTTGATAAATATCTTTCTCTCTATGTTTACCTGAACTCAAAAATCTTTGTTCTTGCTGCTGCACCAATCTGCAAATAGATTCACCTCCTCCCTGTGGTCCTTGTTATTATTGTCCTTGAAGAGACCCACCCCTGTTGTGTCGTCCACGTACATGAAGATGTATTTGTTACTGAACTTTTCACGAAAGTCATGGGTCATTGTAGAGTAGGGGGCTTGGCACACATGCCTGTGTGGAACCAGTGAGGAGGTGTTGGGATTGTTCTGTATGTCTGAATGTGTTAAATCCAGCTTTGCAAAGGGTTCAAGTCCAAGTGGACTCAGGTGAGTGATCAGATGTTTGGGGATTATTAGTTTGTCGTAGGCCAAACTAAAATCCACGAAGAGCATCCTGTGCATCTTTTCCTCTCCAGGTATGCATCCTCAGTGCAAATTGGTCGACATGCAACTGGCATTAGGTTTAGTGATGGGGGTGGAATGGTCATAGGATGATGATTAATGCTGTAAGTGGAGCAGTACACCTGTACTAAAAATAACACGGGCATTTACAGGAAGTCAGGTGTTTCAAGTGAAAGTAAAACCAGAATTGTTTGGGTGTTGGTAGTTATTTGCTGGTCATCACAGTTCACGGATCTTATCATCCGCAGACATTGATTCAAAGCAGACATTGTTTTAGCACAGCAAAGGTAAGATCTTTCATTTATGTTTGAGTTATATTCTCTTCGTAAAACTGGTTATAAACAGACTAAAACATCTCTTAAAAGAGGTGAACCGCTTGTTGGGTTTAGGAGGTGAGCACAGATGGAAAATATTAAAATAGGCCAGTAGCAGTGGCTTAGTAGCTTATATAAACTGATGTTAGGTATTTGTAGTTGCTTTGCTCCCTTTATGAACAGGCTCATGATTCTCTCTCATCCTCTACAATAAAGTGAAACGCGATCCTTCCAAAGCCCCGTTTCCTCGGTTACTGCACCTACACTGACACACCTCCACCTGACGGAACAACAGAGTGACAACGCTGGGAATAAGTGGTAAAAATAAGGATAGATAGATATTAAGGAGTAGAAGAGTTAGAGAGAGAGAGAAAAACTAGATCTGACCTCAAACTCTGCAGATGTGTGAAAAAAGATCTCATCATGCAAATTTAACACAGCAGATGAACAAACCTGATATTGAAGTCAAAGTCTCTAAATCTATCGCTTGTTGAGATACAGAAAATGCCACCATCTGACCATCGAATAAAAATGTGATATTTAAAGCAGCAGCCTAAATGAACACGATGCAGCTCAACTCTCACGTCAGTGGAAACAATGGAAGGTGTGTGGGTAGATGTAATAAGCAAATCTGACACTCACCCACTTTCTCAACATACTGGTTTCATATTTTACGAGTTTGCACACAGTCACACCTCAGCGTGACAATAAGTCCATGTTGTAATTGATGTTAATAAACTATCTGTAATCACTTACTACATACATCCTGACCCTGGACACAAATGATGAATAGTTAATAAACTTACCAGTGTTTGTTAAAGCGGAAACACTGTGAATCACTCATCTGATAAGCTGCAGACGGTTTTTATTGTTGTATAAGCTCAGCTTACAGGAAATGCGACAATGTCTTTTATTCTGTGGTTTATGGACAATTGTTGGTGCTGAAATGTTGAAGTTCAGATGTTTAACCCACAGTGCTGGTCTGTACTTTTATTTAAAATGAAGAAGTAGCTTCTTCTGTGTGGGATGAGCCTGAGATGGTCATAGGTAAAACAGACTGTAGAAAGAAAATCAAACTAACATGAGGGAAACGTAAAGACAGATTCACAGAGGCTCAAACAGAAACTTCATTCCTCAGACAACATTTTTAAAGAGGGCGTACAGGCTGTAGGATAAAGTTTTTTACATCACAAAATAATCTTTTAATGTGAGTTTAAAACTAGTTCTTTATTTTTCAGTGATGCTGTCTTGGGTTTTTCGCTCTGCTCCACCTTCGCCGCCCCCTCCACGTGAGTTTATATAAAATGTTTAGGTAACATTCAATAAAATGTGCATATTTATCAATGATACTTTAACATTTATCTTTTCCAGTTTTTGATGAACCATGGAGGGAAATAAAATGGGGGTAAGTGTTTGTTTAAACACGGAAAAATTTAAAAGCACAAATCTTCATTTTTCTATGAGTTGATGGATTATTATGTTTTAGGGTTTTAGTTTAAGGTGTGACGTAATGTTTTCTCCTATGACCAGAGACAGACCAAATGCTCTACAACAGGTGAACGACTACAAGCCTCTTGTTGAAGATCAGCAGCTCAGGATTCTTCTTCATGGGGCAGCTGGAGCTGGAAAGTCCAGTTTCATCAACTCTGTTCAAAGTATCTTAAGAAGCAGGATGTCCATAGAGGCTCTGGCAGATAACACGTCTCATGCTTGTTTCACCAAACAGGTATAAATAATATTCTGTATTGCGTTAGGTACATGTGTATATTTTGTGTCTACCTGCTGGATTTGGTGTATAAATGTAAATGGTGAAAAGACTACTCAAGTACTGAGTAACTGTTGGAATGTAATGTCTGATTTTATTTTACCATGTTATCAGACAAAGTATAAAATGTTCTGGTATTTTAGTAAAAATACATGACTGCATGGCTTCATCTGATTGGTTAAACAATGATAACCACGTCATTCACTTGTGCTCACTTCAGAATAAGACTGTAATGAAAGAAAAAGGTAAAAAACACAGTAGACGTCATAAACACTAAGGAAACCAAAGGCAGGGGATGTTCCAGTAAGCCACATATCAGCTGAACTGCTGTTATTTTAGCTCCTCCCTACAACGATGGGGCTAAGCCCCCCTCCTCGTTCCATCCTAGTGACGTCCCCGGTCTTTAGTTTCTGCTCTTTTGTTTTAAGAAATATTTTTCTTATACTAAGACTATCACAGATGAAAACTGATTGCACTGTTCTCTATTTCTTATCCACAGTACATGAGCTACAAGATCCGAAAGGGAAGTCCAGAGAGCTTTTATCCTTTTGTCTTTAATGACCTCATGGGCCTCAGCAAAGACAAAGGTGTCCTTGAGGACGACATCAAACTGACTTTAAAGGGACACGTGAAGGATGGTTACAACGTACAGAACCTGCATCTTTGAATCCAGATATAATGAATGAAATATATATTTTACTTTTGTTTTATTAGTAAAACTTCTCTAAATATTCACCTTGTTTTCCAGTTCAACTTTGAGTCTAAACTATCAGAAGATGATCAGTTCTACAACGACGCTCCAACCAACAACGACAAAGTGCATGTTCTGGTTTGTGTTGTTGCTGCTGACACTTTACCTTTAATGAGTGAAGAAGTAAAGAAAAAGATTGGAGACATCAGGTTGGAAGCCAGTCGACTGGGGGAGAGCACAGTGGTTAATCTTTACTAAATATCTGTGAAGGTCCTCTGTTGTCCAGGTCATGATTATCTCAAAGGTTTATGCAATAGCAGCTGGACTTGTTAAGGGTTGGGATTTAAGTGTGGTTTCTGGACGACGTTTGTCCTTTTATTCCAGAGGACCTCCTCCGTCTGACTGTCAGGTTTATAAACCCTGTGGAGCCTCAGGTTGGTGGTTGGTGGTCACCTGTGGGTCGTCCCCCCCTCTTTTACCTATGTTAATGTGACCACCTGAGCCAGAGTGTGAACGACTGTGGACCTTCCTGGGTGTCATGGAGAGAACGTTGTAAGTGGGTGATAGATTATGCCTGAGGCCGCCTCCCCTGTTTAACGAGGGTCGTTCCATCTTGCAGTAAACTGCCTCTTTCACACCTCGTTTAAACCAATCAGCTTCCCGGTCTAGGATCCTGACTTCATTGTCCTCAAACAAGTGGCCTTTGTCTTTGAGTACATGTCTGTGAAGATTGTCATTCATCCAGGTGAAGTTGTAGTCATGGCAACAAGAGTTATTTCTTTCGGTAGAGACATTTCGTTCTGCATCCACAGAACTTTTTCAATCTGAGGTTAGTTGGTGAGTGGTCACACATTTATCCTCCAGGTTAGTTTCACCTCATACCTGACTTCAATGGGTGCGTTAAAACAAAGGCAATGGGTGGATGTAACAGCTCCACCCCTGGCAGCTCTTCCTGCACCCATTAGGTGGGTCGTTCATCGTCAAGAAACAAAACAAGTCCAGTTGCTTTTGATAAAACCTCTTTGAGTTCATCTTTACTACTTATTCTTTAAAGAGAAAAATCTTTAAAACCCTCAGAAACTTTCTGCCTGTTGTTCTCAGGGATTCCTCAAGTGGTCATTCTCACCAAAGTGGATCAGGCCTGTCCAGAGGTCAATAAAGATTTAAGGAACGTTTACAGGAGCAAGTCCCTGAAAAAACAGGTTTGTTTTTATTTTTAACTATACACATTTTATAATTATATAAAAATTAAATAAATGTGTCATGAATTCCACGATGGCGGACCCACAAAGCTGTCAGACCTGATTCTCATTAGGCGAGACCAGGAAGGACAGAATTACTGTGAGTGTGTGTATGAATGGGTGAAGACGAAGCAGTGTAAAGCACTTTGAGGACAGTCTAGGTAGAAAAGTTCTGAGTTCAGAACATTTACCATTTAATTATATATGGGACATCAGAGGGACAGATCATGTTGGACAGATTGGAGACAAAGTCAGAGAGACAAGGTTAAGATGGTTTGGACATGGACAGAGGAGGGACAGTGAATATACAAAGGATGCTGAGTGAGGAGCTGCAGGCAGGAGGAGAAGAGCAAGTTCATGGATGTAGTGAAGGAGGTGCAGGCGGGTCGTGTAACAGAGCAGGATGTGGAGTGAGGTTAAGGAAGATGATCCACCGTGGAGACTCATAAAGGGAGCAGCAGGAAGAAGAAGAAACCTTTATTACTTTATCTTCCACGCCCTCACAGAACATGCCAAACAGCAACCTGCTGCCAAACTGCTGAAAGGTTGGAGACTGTATCACGTGTAGAGACTTTAACACCCCCCTGCTGTGTATTTTATAGACATGGGATGCACTGAGTTAGGGAACAAAGAGCAGAAAACAGAAACAGAGTTCTCTTGTGTTTAAATGCAGATGGAGCAGTTCAGTGCGGATGTGGGTATCCCCATGAACTGCATCTTCCCCGTGAAGAACTATCATAAAGAAATCGACCTCAGCGATGACGCTGACGCACTGACGCTGAGAGCGCTTAAACACATCATCGACTTCGGAGACGACTTCATCAACAGGAGGCTGCACAATATTTACCATTAAAATGTGCTGAGAATTCCTGCTGTTCATCAAATGTTTGCTTTATGTAACCGAAAGAATTAATCACAGCTTTCATCTTATGATCAAATTGTTATGTTACTATGTGACGTCTGATTCATTTACAGATTCTTTCACTAAACTAAAACTGTAAAGCATAAGGAGCATTAAACAGCATAAATATCTTGTTTGGAGACAGAAAAGATAATTAAACAAGAATCACACAGGTACATGAATGTATAACTTTATTTAACTGAAGACGTTTGTGATGGGTCTGTCTCTGAGTGTTCTTTATCATAATCAGAACTCTGCTTTGTGTTGTGCAGAAATAAATGTGATGTCAGCACATACAGATGTTTCTGTTTGTGACATCAGTCCATCTCCTCCACTTAGTGAGGATCAGCTCATATTTAAGAACCAGTTCAGGCAGATAACCGTCATGTTGACAGTGTAAGCCAACCCTCCCCAGTGATGGGCGCCAACGGTGTGTTTGCTGTCAGCTCTGTCTTGGCATCGTGCTAACACACACCTGAATACTCGGGTGTGTCTGAATACAGAGCAAACATCTGTTTTTTCTAATTACATATAGAAATATAGAGAAATCCCAACAGTCTCACCTGAGCAGCAGCAGGCGAGAGGAAAATCTCCCTTTAACTGTAGAAACCTCAGCAGAACCAGGTTCAGGGTGGGCGGCCGTCTGCCCCACGAATCAAACATTTAACATTTGAGGCTACTTGTAAAATGTCACATGAAAAGTTCTAGTTATGAGCGAAGTAAAAATGTGTCTGTGTTTCAAAGAAGTCTTTTGTTTGGTCGTTCATGTTTTGGCCTGTTTGCTGCTGGTTCTGCTCGCTCAACAACTCTTCTTATCCTCGTTTCCCCAAAACTTACCAAGAAGCTGTGGAACAGAACAGAAACTGTCTCAACATTAAATATACATGTTGACGGCCTGGTAGCAGAGTGGTTAAGGCAGAGGGCTGGGACCAGACCCGGGTTCGATTCCCAGCTGAGTCACCAAGCCCACCCCCCATACCAGGCGTGTCCCTGAGCGAGACACCCAGCGCTAGCTCCCCGGGCGCCATGTGGCTGCCCACTGCTCCCCCCAGGGGTGATGGGTCAAATGCCCAATTTGTTGTAACATGTAAAAAAAATGTATCAATGACAATAAAGTGAATTCTTGTTCTTGACACAACCAAACAAATCGTATTTGTTAAATAAAAATTAATTAAAAATATCAAATACCAAAAACCTATGTCACGATATTTAGTGATTGGAAACACGGGCGGGAGGAAACTGCGTTTCTGAGGTATCATACTGTCTAACGAGGATCAGGGGAGGTATTACAGTGTTTTTAGCTAAAGTGAAAGTAAAAAAAGTTGTGGGAGGATCATTTCTAACCACATGGAAACACATTTCAGTGCTACAATCACATTTACTAACTACAGCACAGCAAAGTACAGTGTTTCTCTGAGGTCACAGTTACAGTGATTCATCTATTCTGGTTTATTGGGTTTATTACCTGAACAGCTCGGAGGACATTTTGTACTTTTCAGCAATGGGGGGAAAATCGTCAAAACCTGCTCCTGCTCCCGAACCCTCACGTAAGATTCATCTAAAAGTATTGTTACGAGTCAATGAAAAGTCCAGTAAACGATGACTTGTTCATTTCTTTATTATTGGTTTTGTACCTGTCAGTTTTTGATGAACCGTGGAGGAAGATGAGGTGAGTGTGTTTTCATCTTGTGTTAAACTCACAAATGTTCACTTCCAGTTATTAGTTGTACATTATTTTCCATTATAAACTGTAATCTAACCTTGTCCTCTCTGATCAGCGAAAGTCAGGCAACTCTGGAATATGTGAACAACTACCAGCCTCATACTGAAGGTCAGCAGCTCAGGATTCTCCTTCATGGGGCAGCTGGAGCTGGAAAGTCCAGTTTCATCAACTCTGTTCAGAGTGTCTTAAGAGGCAGGATGTCCATAGAGGCTCTGGCAAATAACACATCTTCTGGTTGTTTCACCAAACAGGTATGAAGAACATTTAAAATTTTCTATATAACAAGTAAATATCAACACCTAGTGTATATATCCACGTGTGCATATGTGCAAACACCAGACTGGGACTTTTTCAAAAAGCTGGATGAGTACGAGGACCCAGTAACTGCATCAATGATTGTGTAAATTTGTGTTGTGATGTCGTAGAACAAAATACAGAACAATGTAGAAAACCCAAAACTCCCTTTAATGTCAATGACACTGAGCTTCTGAATTAGTATAAATTGCAGCATTCACTATTTTTCACCCACAGTACACAACCTTCAAGATCCCAAAAGTAAATCCAGAGACCTTTTATCCTTTTGTCTTCAATGACATCATGGGCCTCGGCAAAGAGAAAGGTGTCCTTAAGGGCGACATCAAACTGGCTTTAAAGGGACACGTGAAGGATGGTTACAAGGTACAGAACCCGGATCCCGGGTTAACCTAACCCAGAAAATTTGTTAGTTTTTACATTTTTAAACTTCACTGTACAAACTTGTTTCCAGTTCAATCCTGAGTCTAAACTATCAGAAGGTGATCAGTTCTACAACGACGCTCCAACCAACAACGACAAAGTGCATGTTCTGGTTTGTGTTGTTGCTGCTGACACTTTATCTTTAATGAGTGACGAAGTGAAGAGGAAGATTCAAGACATCAGGTCGGAGGCCAGTCAACTGGGTGAGAGTCCATGTTAAAAAACACGCAGTGACCTTAAAACTCAAAAAGAAATGTCTTCACCACATATTAGCTAAATTAAGAAAACAAAAAAAGGCCTCGATCATTATATGATAAAAATCTTCTCAGTAACTTTCTGCCTGTTGTTCTCAGGGATTCCTCAAGTGGCCGTTCTAACCAAAGTTAATCAGGCCTGTCCAGAGGTCAATAAAGATTTAAGGAACGTTTACAGGAGCAAGTACCTGAAAAAACAGGTTTGTTTTCATTTGTAAATGAATGATTGTATTTTAAATTAAATCCTGGACAAAGACCAATGTTCGTTAAAGTCTTGTTTGTCTCTGAGCTGTAAATCGTTGAGCTGAGGTGTTGTGTTTAAAGGCAGATGGAGCAGTTCAGTAAAGAAACCTTTATTACTTTATCTTCCACGCCCTCACAGAACATGCCAAACAGCAACCTGCTGCCAAACTGCTGAAAGGTTGGAGACTGTATCACGTGTAGAGACTTTAACACCCCCCTGCTGTGTATTTTATAGACATGGGATGCACTGAGTTAGGGAACAAAGAGCAGAAAACAGAAACAGAGTTCTCTTGTGTTTAAATGCAGATGGAGCAGTTCAGTGCGGATGTGGGTATCCCCATGAACTGCATCTTTCCTGTGAGGAACTATTATGAAGAAATCGACCTCAACGATGACGTCAACTCACTGATCCTGAGCGCTGTGAAAAACCTCATCAACTTCGGAGACGACTTCATCAACAGGAAACTGTACCAATGAAAAACGTAGATGAAATAAACGTCTGTGGGTGTTTTTGCTTGCTGTTAAATATCTAAAGGTTCATTGCTTCATTTTAATATCGAGGAAATGATGATAACAAGCTTGGTAACTGTACAAGTAGAAGATATTCTTTAGAATGATGTACAAGTAACGGTACATGTAGCTTGTAAGTAACCCTGCAGCATGTTCCTGCTGTTTGGTGTGTTTACAGTATGAATGCTTTGCCTGTGTGTAATAATGTGCTAGATTACTACCAGAGATCTGCCTGTTTAGTTCAGATGTAACAAATATACCATCACAGAGTAAAGAGGATGTTACAGATGCTGTTTCACTTGTTTCTGACACATTTTCATTTGGTATCCTTACGTACACACTCATAAATACCTCACCCACAGATTCCCTAAGCTTCTGACTCCAGCCTCCACTGGTGCTGATAACATCCTTAACTAAATAATAGTTAGCTATGATGACAATGGCACTTTAACATAAAACAGAAATGTGCAGCTCCCAATATGTCTGCTTTGAAACCACATTTTCCTCTAATGAAGTGATGAACTGACTCAAGAACATCTGACAAAATGCACCATAAAAACATTTCTCCTCTGATTAAATTTAATTCATTTCAGTTTTATTCATACAGCACCGAATCTAAATTACAGTGTAAAGTATAAGACCTTATAGAGTATAAGTAAAAACAGAATAATGTGGAAAAATCAACCCACTTGAGCAGCGCTAAGGCAAAAGAGGAGGAAGGAGAACTACAGGTGTCTATGTGGTTTTGAGGCACAGAAATAATAACCTCTGTCTTGTCTGAATATGGAGTGATCATAAAGTCTGGTTTGCCATTCACACTGGGAGAAGAAGAGTTTGTTTTCCAGCAAGAAGAGAAGCCATCTCTACTGTCATGGAGTGAGACCCTTCACCAGTAGCAACAGCCATCCTGCTCAGAAAGGACAGCTTGGTCCAGAGAGTAAAGGAGATGCCACTGAGTCCTGAACAGCAACTGTGTGACACACTGCAGGAATCAATATTCAACTTGATGAGGCAACAATAGTCTGTTAATAGTCTATATGTTTCAGTGAAAACAACCTGGCTGAGAACTTTCTGTTGGCCAAATACCTGCCAACCCACCGTAGCAGAGAGACAACTCTAACACTTTGGACAACTCCGTCCCAATGACTTGAGGATATTTTTCAGTACATTTTGAAATTTGTGCCTTGTACATATGCTGCACGCAGTGATTTTTAGGGTTGTAACTAAAAACCTATTTAGCAATTATTTAATGACACTTCTGTCACTGATTCGGTGGAGTTGGCAGGACTACATCTGCAAATTGTTATTACCCCATATAGCTGCCCGTTTCACCTGTAGGAAGCCTTTACTGCTGTCAGGCGTGTACGTTACACAGACAAGCGTTTTATCAAACGCTCTTAGAGCGCGCGGGATCCACCCAAATGCAGAGGTACGGCAGATGAGTTAGAAAGCACACGCGTTACTCTTCTAACACACTAGTGCTGAAAGCGAATTCCAGGAATCGGCCAACAAAGAGGAGAGAGAAAGGGAAGTACTCACTGTACTGGAGACTGGAGAGGAAATGAGCCAGAGAAGATCTGGAAGACTGCACGTAGCAGGAGCTCGGGTCATGGAGAAAACACAATGTCTGAGCAGAGCAGGTGAGTGGACCTCCTGTTTATCTCCTGTCTTAACCAATCCTGGCCCTTCACCTGCTCTGCTCACCTGACATATGCTAGTAAGCAACTGGAAGGAAGATCCTCCAGTCCTGTACTGTGAGTTGGACATTTCCATTGCTTTGTTTTGAACTACAGAGAGACTGTCTACTTTAAAGACACACGTATATGTTAGATTACTGTAGATTTAGTAAGATGTGCTGTGGTTATTGATGATTAAAAACGGTATAATCTCTCTCTTTGAGAAAACGTTTGCCAGCATTACATTGTGGTGATACTGTCGGTTTGTGTGCATGTTTTGATCGTCTGACCTGAAACATCCTGTTGAAAATGAAAGTACAAATGTCTGAGGTTGTGGTTTCAAGACCAGTTAGAGACGGAGGATTAAAATAATGTTACTTAACCTTTTTCTTTTTCTTATTTAACATCTACTATGTTGTTGCATTTCCTAACTACTAATTCAAGATTCATTAAAAAAGAAACAAAGATCAGCACCAACACAGAACATGACTACACAAAACACAGAATATACAAAAAATACTATATAAGAACAAACAAAACTCAAAATGGATGGACAGGACAGCCAGGACACTGTGTACGGGTGGAAGACATTGTCCAGGAGTGGGAGGAGTCTGGTCGTCATCCTTCTCTGAGATTGAACATGTAGAGGGTCCAGCTCCACACGCTGATCTGAACCAGCTCTCCTCATTTCTTCAGTCTGTTAGTTTCTGCTGCTAAAGCCTTAGTTTCCTTTTCACTGGAGTTTTGTTTGTTTTAACAAAATATATATGTTACATTAATCTTATGTAGCTTTTTTTATAGGAACCCCTGCTTTTGTGCAAAACTTTAGGAAATTCTGGGTCAGCTGCTCCGGATTCTTCTTCATGGACCACTTGGATCTGGAAAGTCAAGTTTCATTAACTCTGTTCATAGTGTCTTGAGAGGCAGGATGTGCAATGTGGCTTCAACAGCGAACACCTCTGCTGGCTGTACCACCAAAAAGGTGAGAAGTAAGTCTGTATTATATTATTACAGACAGTAAACGTTCTAATCCCAAGTTTGTAGTTTGTACTCTATTGTCACTAAACACCAGGTCTGTGTTCACCACCTTGGATTTCTTGGAAAAGCCTGAAATTCACTTTTACACTTCATAAGTTGACAGGATGTGGAACCGAGCAGCTTAGTTCTCACTGTCTCGTTATTTCCATCAACCATTTCCTGCTGCTCGTCTTTGCTGTCTTCAGTCCTGCAGCACTGTCTCAACAGCCACTCTGTGTACGTCTGTGTACTTCTGGGTGTCAGAGCATGAATGCAGCTGTAGACAAATAAAATGTCGTTTACTATTAATTCTACTACGAGTCTCTACGATACACACTAAAAATGTGTGTGTTGTCTTCCTCTTCCAACCACCGGCTGCACCGTACATGCATGTATATCCACACTCTTATTCTAATTCATTTTGTCCAGGAATCCAAGCAGAAGTTTTTTAAGATGTGGTGAAATTCCTTGCAAAGGATTCTAGGACTCAGCATTGATGAAACTGGGACATTCATAAGCAGCATGACACAGGCTTTAGCTGTGTGACACAGCAGCATGACACAGGCTTTAGCTGTGTCATGCTGCTTATGTATGTCTATATATCTATAGATATATATATATCTC
This sequence comes from Microctenopoma stevenorrisi, assembly GCA_032270685.1. Classification (NCBI taxonomy): domain Eukaryota; kingdom Metazoa; phylum Chordata; class Actinopteri; order Anabantiformes; family Anabantidae; genus Microctenopoma; species Microctenopoma stevenorrisi. The sequence goes on along the minus strand of JAUMTR010282864.1, from coordinate 27 downwards.
TATCTCTCTCTCTCTCTCTCTCTCTCT
>JAUMTR010282773.1:0-12209 GCA_032270685.1 Microctenopoma stevenorrisi | reverse complement strand
AGAGGGAAGAGGATACACAGAACTCTTCTGTAGAGAACTATGGTTCTTTAACGTGCCCAGTGTATAGCACTGATACAAGTTGGGGCTGAACCCCGGCCGGTCACTTTATCCTGACACCAACAAACCAGTCATAATGCTAACCCTAAATCCTGAGCATCAAGGAGGGAAGCCATTACTACCATTTTTATAGGTCTTTGGTATGACCCGGCTGGGGATCAAACCCGTTGCCTTCATGCACTGAAAGCAGACACTCTACCACTTGAGCAAACCGGGCAGTAAACTAAATTAGTAAAGGACTACTAGTGCATGATAAAGGCAAAAAATCTAAGCTCTGTCATATCTACTTTAAACAAGGACCATGATGGTCCTGTAATTGCTCACCTGAATATTTATATATAAGGAAACTTGTTCCGTCTCCTGATGGCCATTTTTTTAAAGGATCAAAATTTTGTAGAGGGTCACTAAAGGAACACTTACATCAAATAATTTTCAAATCTGGCCACTAGTTTTTTGAGGAGAAGGTCTTTAAAAGTTTCCTGTCTGTTGCCATGGAAACCAGAGTTATACATGGAATCAAATTCTTAGATCAATTTGTGTAGAGATCCACCCAAGAATCATTTCTAATCAATTGATTTGACATTAAAACAGTAGTTTAAGAGAAGCAAATTGTCAAAGTTTTCCATATAGCTATATAAGGAAAACTAACACAGTCCTTGGCAGCCATGATTTTTAACTAATAAATATTTTTTTAAACAATTTAAGTAGAGGTCCATCCTTGGATCATTTCTGTGATCTCATGTTGAAATTGGACCAGCACTTTTGAGAAGAAATTTTTCAAAGTTTTCTATATAAGCTATATAAGGACGACTGGCCCTATCCCTGGTGGCCATGTTTTTTGACGTATCATTATTCTTTGAACAATTTTGGTAGAGGTCCACCAAAAATCATTTCTGTGAAATTAAGTTGAAATTGGACCAGAGTTATTTTTAAAGTTTTTTATATAGCTTTGAAAGGAAACTGGGCCTGTCCCTGGTGGCCATGTGTTTTGAAATATTATCTAAACAATTTTGGGAGAATTTCACCCAAGAATCATTTCTGTAAAATTATGCTGAAATTAGACCAGCAGCTTTTGAGAAGCAGATCTTCAAAGTTTTCTATATAGCTATATTAAGAAAACTGGCTAATTTTGGTACAGGTCCATCCAAAAATCATTTCTGTGAAATAAGGTTTAAATTGGACCAACAGTTTTTGAGAAAATATTTTTAAAAGTTTTTCAATTCTATTGACATCGCAACCTAAATTCTTCAAGGTATGAGATTCTTTGAACAATTTTGAAAGGGGGTCATCCAAGGAATATACCAGCCAAGTTTCATCAATTTCCATCTATCCATTTCCATTAATCTGAACAATCTTTGTAGATGTGTATGTGTATATGATTATCATTAATGTTATCAATCAAGCTCATCATTGTTTACGTTTGCGCCAAGTTATCTTAAAATTCATACATCCATTTTTAAAATCTGTCAACCCAATTATGAAGTACCGAAAGAGCCAAATCTGGACGCATGGACTCAGACAGACGGATGCACACAGGCACGGATAGACAGAAGCGCATATAGAAAAAGGCTACAATCGGTATAAAGAGTGTAATGAAAGAAAGTAGGTAATACGGTTTCACTTCTGTATGGTATGATAATATGATAATAAAATTACATGTACCCAGAAGTGGGCTGCAGTACTGATTAAAATTTATCTCTTATCAAAATAAAATAAGCTATTAAGTATATTTTCAAACTTGGATGTCTGTTCTGAAAATTATGAAAGAAGACTCCAAATTTGGTAAGTATAAAGAGCATAGTTATCGATGGAAACTTGTGTTTTACTGGACTTGCTGTTCATTTGATTATGTTTAAGATGTAATATCATTTACAATGATAACAGGAGGTAAATTTATGTTACAATCATGGCTGCGCCCATGACATTAACCACTGATCTACTTTCGTTTTGACCATGTGAAATATGCATGTTGTACAGTTTTTTAAACACGTAAAACTATGGCAACATATTTGCTAGTCAATGTTTTAGATAAGTGTGTACATGTTATAAGAGTTTGTTGTTATTTGCAACGGTAGATATCTTGGATATTTCTGGGTGCTTGAAGCGAGTACATCTATGCATCTTAAAGAAATATGAGTTACATTAGCTTTATACATGAAAATTATTGCATTTCTTGTTATATTTACAACTGAGACTTCTTGTTTGAAAGTAATGCAACTTGGAAACAGGATTATATAAAGTGCTTTTGAAATTGTATCACTCTAGACAGGCTTTAAATTTATACAGGGTTATTTCCAGTTATCTATACTTTAATTCATTGAAGTAAATCTTAACAAGTTGCACAATGCAAACATTTGTATTCTTACATGGTTCAGTAATACATATCAATGAAAAATCTCTGGGAGGCTTTAAGCAGTTATGAAATTTCATCAGTACATCTAGAGTTATGGAACTTGTCCTATTAGGACATGTGATGACCTCGGATAAGTGTGTAAAGTCTCAATGCTATTTTAGTGTTTTTTTTTATAAATCTGATTTAATATGACAGTGATAGAAATATGATATGTTAGCATTATCATTAACTTTTACATTAAAAATTGGTATTTTAATTTGTTTTTAACTAATTTCATTTAAAATGATAGAAATTTAGTGTTTATCATGTGACAACTAACGGTATATGTAAGCATTATCATTAACTTTTACATTAAAAATTGCCATTTTGATTTGTTTTTCACTAATTTCATTTAAAATGATAGAAATATAATGTTTGTCTTATGAAAACTATATGTCAGCATTATCATTAACTTTTACATTAATAATTGCTAATTTAATTTGTTTTTCTCTTATTTCATTTAAAATGATAGAAATTTAGAGTTTATCATGTGACAACTATATGTAAGTATTATCATTAACTTTTAAATTAATAATAGCTATTTAATTTATTTTAATTTATCTTATTTAACACAACAGTGATAGAAGTTTAATGTTTGTCTTGTGATAACTATATGTCAACATTATCATTAACTTTTACATTATATATTTAAAGTACACATAGGCTTGAATTAGTCAAAATTTTAACACTTACTTGTTAGGGTCCCAACTCTCCCACGGTACATTTTCTACACTGAAAGATAAAGTGAACATAGCCTTGATTTATACATCATTCTTGTTGACATAATGGATGCATGTGTGTTGTCATTGTCTTAATCCCCAAAGCGATTCTGTTAAAAAACCTGCGGAAGATATACTTGAAAACAATTCCACAAGTGACCTCAATTCAAATGGTAATGGGTAAACAAATCCACTACGAAAACAGCATATTTCCAAAACGGACCAGGTCAAAAAGCTCACTCACTTACAATGTAGAAGTTATTTACAAATTACCATTATCATGTTATCTATAAGACTATTGTCATAGCAGGGGAAACGGGTTAAAAATTCCAGATTTAGATACTTATAAGTTATAGAGAGTATTGATGATGTATTAAATGAATATGTGATTTTTATCATCATCAAGAAGACAAGCAGTTTGCTTCAGTTATACCTTTGATGAACCTATTTAATGCAGTGCAATATAATTTCATACAAATATAGACTTCATACAAATATAGACTACCTTACAGGGGGGGTTCTCAGTGGCCGACTGGTTATAGTCGTTGACTCAGATTTTTCAAGTGAGGAAGCCTTCCAGCTGGCTTGCGGTAGGCCGATGGTTCTACCCAGGTGCACTCTTTGCCTGAAATAGTGTACACAAGCTCCCTAGTCTTCCTCCACCTGTAATGAGCTGGACGTCGTAATATGACTGAAATACTGTTAACGCGACGTTAAAGAAAAAAAAAAGAGAAAAAAAAAAAAAGACTACCTTACATAAATGATATCTCGGCTGATTTGCCAACCATGCGGTAAAGCTTGCTTTACAAAGTTAAGCAACATGTCGTGGTTACTGGTTGAATGAGTGACCGCGCGTTATTTTATCCCGGGTCAGGAGATTGTTTTACTCCTTCTTTATTATTTATTCAGCAACTCTTTTACTGCTATGGCAAAGTTTAAGCAGATTTCACCTGAAACTTACTTAGATGACCCTTATTAAAATCCTTCTGTCATATCTTGCTTCTTTGAATGATATATGGCTTTTTGGGGGTGAAGCTAGTTTTAACATGGCTGTGTGGGGGAAAATGTAAATCTGCCCCCCTGGCACAGATTAAAAACAATTAGCACAAAAGTTTAATGGCAAAATTTCTTTGAAATTCTTTTAAGCTGTATTGATGGTAAATAAAATTGTTGCATCCAAGTGCAGAGTGAGTTGTCATTACATGGCTAAATGAAAAACTTTTCCTAGAAACTGTTGGCTCAATAAAATACATTACTTTCTGGCTTGCTGTCAATTTTCTCTTATTTTTTTAATCTGGCCAGTATATATTTATGGGGGAATAGGTTCGAAATGAAACGTAATAAAAAATCTTTATTCAGATATAATTTCAGAAGATTTAGCAATATTTCCAGGTTCATCACGTACCGAATAACCTCAGTACCTTCAGAACTATGATTTTGTAGTAGGGTGTGTAAAACTTGTCAACAGAAACTGTTTGCAGACGACAGATATGTCACTGATGTAAAACAGTTGTAAAACTTTTTTTCAAAGAGTTAGTGTGGTAAGGTATTGCATATCAAAACATTGCCCAAACTGATGAAATAAAGATGAAAACATATAGATCTATACATATATATATACATATACATACATATAGATCTATATATTATATATATCTATATATAAAATATAGAAAACATACAACTAAAAAAAAATATTTCAAATCGACAGGAAACAACACCGGTTTAAAAAAAAACAACACAAAAAAACGAAACCGAATCCCTATAAAATGGATAAATGTTCAAGATGCTAGAGTTTTTTGTTAAATACTGTATCGAGTGCTGCAATCGTCTCGGGACATCATCACGTGGGTTTCAAACTCATTGGGTAGAAGCTTGCACTCACAATTGTCGAGCACAAACACAAAGTTTTTAAAAAATCTTACCTTATATATTCCATTGTTATCAGATGTAGATGTAGTTGCTACTGGGAAAGTTTGTTCGAAACGTCGATATTTATAGCATGGACCTTGTCTATTGACACGTTAAAAACGTGTTATTTGAGACAAGAATATTGACACGTTATTTTTCTCATTTCATTATATATAAGGCTACGGGATTTTTATTTATTATCATGGTGGTTGTACATACGAATAATATGGTAGTTTATCTGAATAACAACAAGTCATAGAAGATATTTATTATATCTAAGTCCGATTTCGCTTATAGTTATCAATATTATTTCCCATTTTGAGTTAAGTTAAGTTTAAACTTATTTATAAATCAACGTTTATTACAGTTATCGGGAAATAAAGGAAGTAATATATGTGTCAGTAAGCGATTAATTAAGACAAAAATTAATTCAAATATGAATACATGTCAGAAAACGAAAGACAACTCACTATGTTAGGTATAACTATTGTTGTTAATTGATTATCTCCCCTGATCTGCTTTCTGTTGAAACGGATGACATTTAAACAACAATAAGTTATTCTTTGTTGTTTATCAATTGAATGAATCTATTGAAAAATAATCTACATTAATAGCGAAAATGGGAAGTTTAGGGGGAAAAAAGACAAAAACTATCTACTTAAATTTATGATATTATTTGTTGGTTTGCAATTGTAATACATGTGTTGGGGTGGGGTGGGGTGAAATTTGGGAAATAACTGCCAAATCAGTGGTCAATACTTGATGGAAGTCATTATAAATTTTGCATAACATATTGATGTTAGTAGCTTCATTAAATTTTGTTTGTCAGATGTTTCCAGTTTTGTTTCACTTACTTTTTTCTTACAGTACTCCAAAACATGCAAAGTTATACTTATGTGTTCTAAATTTAAATTGGAATGATAATTACTTGTAAGTTCCATTGGCTTTAATTCCTATTGGTATAACATTGAATATCATTGTCTTATTAACATTCAGTTGTGCATGCAAAATGCTTATATCTGTTGTTGTTGTTGTTTTCTTCGTTTTTATCATAATTTTTGCGCGACCATCTATATTGGATCGTATGCTAATTTTTAAATCACCGGTATATATTTGACGACAGTTTTTACTCGTACATGGTACGTGTCGATAGACACTTCTATAAATTTTACGCGCTGTTGGTGCACATAATTATCCCCCATTTTTATGCATCTTTGTAACGAAAATAAACTCAACTTTATTCAGCAATCAGCAGATAAAGTGTATTATATAATACATACCAGAGAATTTGACAAAAGGCGTTTTGATACCCGTATCTATAAAAGGCGACATGAGCGATGTTAACAATTATCACGGAATTGTACAAGTTACTACTGCACACTTAAGCTAGCACAACGTCTTTCTCGTGGGGTTTTTGCACGTATAGGGGAGGATTCAAGTAAAGGAAATATAAATATAGAAAATAATTTTAACAGCGGGGCTTAAATATACACACTTGCTTATGTACAATAATTAGGGGTGGGGTGGGGGGGGGGGGCGAGGAAAGCTTGTTTGTCTGGCTGATGTTCTGCTGTTTGGAAAGCTGTGTACAGCAAATATGGCCAACAATGAAGACATATACATAACGCAGTCCAGGTACACACAGGAAAGTACTGTAGACAACGACTTGTTTGACTTTGTAATAAATGTGGAGTTAGACTACCCCGGGCGTGGATTTAACCTGCGGACTGATTTGTTTTCGGATATTTCCGACTTCTTAAATCCGAGGAAGATGAAATACGCGTAACATAAGACGCAGATCAACGTCTCACGGAATGTTTAGTTTAATTTAGTTTAATAATATTTTAGTGCCAATGTTACATATACATGTCTTTACAATACAATATATATTAATTTAACATTCACAAATTGATTGAACTACAAGTTATACAACGTTAGTTACAGTTCTTTCTACTTCGTCACACTATCCTATCTATCTATTGATTTGAAACAATGGCAATTGCATAGCATACAAAAAAACGTGTGAGATATCAATTAACATATCACATGATATTAAATATATATTTATATATATATAAAGTTATATATAAATATATGATACAAGTTAAACATATTAATAAGAATGTTTTGGCCCAGTATCAATGTATGTTGAAAGTAATACAAAAAACTACTGTTGTAGCTTTTCGCTTTATTCAGAGCCTGTATTGAACAGTTATCTTGTTAGATTACTAAAATTGAAAGTTTTTTGTGTGACCGCTATAGACTGGTTTAACTGTACTATTTGGCTTATTTCAGTATCAAAAGTGCCAACCAAAGTACCCGTGACAAGGGTTTGCGTAGATCAATTGCAGAAAAAAACGTCTGTGCAGTTCAATATTAAAGGAATATTGGACTGCACTTGCAAAAAACAACAACAACGGTACTCTTAGCTGTTTAGACTGTCCAATACTAAAAATACAGTACTGCAAGTACAATAGGATGACGTTATGAGTGTGTTTTAATTTATAGTATAATGTGTTCACTCTACAGCATTCTTATTAAAGCTTCCCCATACCGCATCTCGGCGCATAGCTCAACAGTAATAACGTTAAGTCTATCTATTCAAATATAAAGTGTTTATTGTAAATGCGTCTTGTGCATGTATGCGCGAAGCTCGGTGTCAGTTTGGCATGACGAGTGAAGTAGGTGAGAGAAGCATGCAAGAATAAGATGGACGAATGAGTGAAGAAAGATAGACACCTGACAAAAACGAATATACTCTAACCCTTCTTCACGCTCTATCGAGTATGGCTAAATCTTTTTAGACGATAACTTCTTCTAAAGTAATCTGTATCCATAGTGACCCAGCTGACCTTAAAAATTATATATACTGAAGTATATTATAAAAATATCACACCCCATTGAGGGTAATTAGGTAGATAATATTACCCATAAATATAATGGTCGATATTATTTTTTCTCTGGTGATATTATACCACATCACCCTGGGGTGTGATTTCTATTTTGTTATACCGAACATTACCTTCGATGAGCCAGGGTGATATAGAAAATATTGCCCTGGCGTCAGGGTGATATTATAAAAATAACACATAGGCTAGTCAAAATAAATTTTTACCTCAAACTAATTCCTTCACAAACTTTTTCATCACAGTTGGTTTCCTCTATATATGAATAAGACACAGAAAAAAGTCCTCAAGAAATTTCTGGGGCGTTTGCATAATATTGCTGTTTGAAAAAATATTTTTTCCGTTAGCTATGCTATGACAATAATTGGACACCATACATTACAGTTATAAAAAATAGGGTTGTTTATTACTGAATTTATCTGTTTTGTGTTTGTTTTAAGTTGCCAAATTGATATTTTATACTTAAATTAAGATTTTATACTTGTGTAGTCAAAATAATTACTGAAAATAAGTGTAAACAAAGTAAATCAAAATTTTAACTATGGTGGCTAATTTGGGACTTGCAATTTACAGTAAACAAAATCATTGTTTATTTGCAATAATTCTAAAGCTCAACTTAGTAGAAAACACAATACGGTTACAGTTTGAACATATGTTTTGCAGAGGGTCTACCAAAAAAAAGAATTAAAGATGACACTGAGTGTAAAGGAGATTTATAATGAAAAGGAAACAAAGGTAGTCCTTGATGACATGAAATTGGTAGAGCCTACACAAAACATTAACGTCCCTAAACCAAAAAATATAAAACAACATTGAATTTGACGCAATAAGCTCACAGATATTTCTATAGTAAAGTGTTGATAGCAAACATCTGAAATGAAAAATATCTGTCAAGGAATTCTGCAGTCTTCTTTTCCAAAGAGTGTCCCTCTCCATAATTTATATATCAGAAAACTGTTGATAATTTGTCAATTACTAAGAATCTTAAGTTTTTCATGAAATTCTAAGGGCGGGACATTTGCTTGAACTGAATGATGCAGTTGAAGTAGGTTATGTCAACATATTATAATCAAAGCAGTTTGCCAAATAGACTAAACACCAAGTTGGTCAAATACTACAGAACCAGTGAATGAATTATCTCTCATAGCCTATAGTTTATGTGACTTTAAATGACATGTCATGTTTATCTCCAACTTTCATAGTGGACCAAGCAGAACAATTGAGCACCACAATGATTTTAACACTTGACGAACAGATATACTATAAACACTAGTCAATGATCCCGTTAATGTTAAGGTTATAATCAGTTCGTATAAGAAGCCTTTCACACACTGAAGTATAGATGTAAAGGCTGCATATGTAAACGGTGTCACACAGTTATGAATGTTAGGATTGCTGACAGAGCTCTCAAGGATTATTCACTCTTTTCTGAGACCAATGAAACATTGCTTGTGAAACAACTACATCTGGAAATGTTTGATGTATTGCTGTCAACTGAAGAAAACAATGATGAAAAGAAAGATAATGTTGTGTATGAAAATGATAATGAGAACATGAATGAACTGTCTAACAAACAACCCCCAAACGATCAAATTAATGAAACAAAATAGTTTAAAATGCAAATAGTGTGATGTCAACCGACAATTTGACACGCATTAAAATTATGCGGTATGAAACAGGCAAAGCTTCTGTATACTATTTTCGAAATACAAAACTAAGAAATTAAATCAATCCAAATTATGGAAATAGTTATGTAGATGAAATGCTTATAACAGCAAATGAACCTCAAATGGGAAAGCACTTCTAAGACATTTGCGTCCATATTTTTCTGCCAATGGCCACAACTGCCATCTAGGTCAGCATAGTTCTAATTACAGCAGATGCCTACTATTTCAAAGACAAATCCAATTGTTTACAAGAACTTCTGCGATAAAAAAACGCATAACCCTACATAGTTATATGTATTTGGGAGGTTTATCACGTAGTATAAATGTTAGTGCAGCTACTATTGAAAACTGAATTATGTAGGTCAAGCACACTGGCTGTGGGATGACTGAACATCAAAGAACATGTTGATGTATGTGCTGAAGTCGTTATCTCTTTGCAACTGATACATAACAAATGAACAGCAAAATGATAATAAGGATCTATATTAGAAGGGAGACAAAATGATGGGCAAATTGTAAATTCTTTGTTAGGAATATTTGAAGGATAAAACCCATTATTTAAGGAAACTGATTTACGAACAGCTGAAACCGGTGTTGTAGCACATGCCAACAGGATTAGTGAGGTAATGCATTTAGATCTAGAAATTCTTAAATATTGAGAATAAAAGCACATGAGAATGCATGATTCAGTACGATCGAAGCATATTACTAGGGGAGTAAACAACACCAAACGTAAGAAATGTAGAAATAAATGTTGCTACACAACTTTTATTTCAAAAGCTCCACTTTAATGGATAACAGTGTCCGTTACAGCTGAAATGTAAGTGTATATCAGAAAATTGCTCATTACAATGTGATAGTGGAACTTGGCTGTTGTGATAGTGTTGAAGTTCCACAGGGTATGGAGTATATCTTCATGAAGGAACACTGCTGCAAAGATTGACTTTAACAGCCAAATTTTCAGGCAGCAGGCATGAGTTCTTTTTTTAATTTGTGAGATATATTGAAGACAGAGGATTAGATAAGATTTCTGGCCTCGTGTTCACAAAGTTTTCAAAATCCGGACCCGGATCAGCATCAAATACGTATTTTTTAATATCTTCAACATGCTGTCTTTGATATTCAGGATATTTTAATCACGGTTACTTAAAGTCATGTCAGGAAATGATTGTCCATATGTACAAAAAAGTTTATTACTTCAAAATATTGCATTAGAAGGTTGATCCTGATTTTAAAAAAAGATCCAAAGGTTTATCCTGATTTTATAAGGATCAATAAAATATTTTACATTTTTCTCATCAATACTTAATGAAATACTACTTTCATCTCAAATAGTTTTCTTTTCAACAATTTGGATCACTTGTATCAAGCACTTTAGTCTTAAAGCATCACTGTATAAGCATATCAAAATTATAAATTTTATCCTAATCCTGAAGTTTTGTTAACACGGGCCCTGCGGAACCTGCACTGAATAAGGAAAAAAAGTATCCATTAATAAATATATATATCAAATAATGATTAATATTTACCAATCCTTTACTCCATATGCTATTTTTAGAAAACTCCATCATATCTTTTTTTAGACATACACAGAAATCATAAAACGCTTACAAATCAATATCGAGCGCCTGAGTAACTCTGTGTGTTATGCAAAAGGTGATATTCATTTCCAAAACCCTGCGGGTCTGATATGAAAGATTATTACACGTTCGCGTACGGGGATTTTGTATAGAAGGTTTAACTGAGGTATAATAAAGCAGAATATTTCAGAACTTACATATGGAACATTAACATAGAAACCAAGAGTGAGGTATAATAAAAAGGATATTAGTTTGAATTTATTGCACGTAATACTACATTATTTAGATAATAAACAGCCTTTGTCTTTATCTTACAAAGTGATATTTTTTATCAACAAAAGTGTCCGAATGCTAAACAAATCACTATAGAACAAGGCATATTAAGATACTGATGTTAGAATATCGACCAAACAAGCCACCTTACAGAAAAGCTTCTAAGAAATCAAATATTATCTCAAATCAGATAAACGTACTCATTCAAAATTATTCTGGGGCTTCGTGGCCGAGTGGTTATAAGCGTTGACTTACAATCTACCAATATTACAATATAACAATATTACAATATAACGTCGCGACATGACTAAATACTGTTAAAGCGACATTAAATCCAAAACAAACAAACAAAAAAACAAACAATTTCCCAGCCCCTCACCGCTGTGGGTTCGAATCCCGGTCCCGGCACTTCAGATATTTCAAATTAGGAAACTTTGCTCAGACCCATTTGTTATTTCTTTATTAATTAACAATATATTAAAGCCACTTAGTTTCTAGAGCATATAATAAATACCGTTTGACTTTTCTTTCTTGATATGGAATGCTATCGTATCTATCTTTTCAGACGATAAAATGGTGCGGGAGGCCGCGGGTTCGATCCCCGGCCGGGTCATACCAAAGACTTTCAAAAAAATGGTAGTAATGGCTTCCCTCCTTGACGCTCAGGATTTAGGGTTAGCATTACGACTGGTTTGTCGGTGTCA
>JAUMTR010282732.1:0-12221 GCA_032270685.1 Microctenopoma stevenorrisi | reverse complement strand
CCCACTTTTGGTGGCCCACTTTGGGCCACCACTAACATTATTTTCAAAATGGGCCACCAAATGGGCCACCAAATGGGCTATTAAGCCTTATTCAATACTAAAATAATTACATTATATGATAAAAATAGTATACGCATACCAAATCCATATTACTAAATTCATAATATGAAAATGTCGCGTTAGAACATCTAAGATGACTACGTACATAAGCCTTAAAGTCACATAACGAGTTTGATTTATGTTTATAAGAAAGCAACTTAAAAATTGATATCTTCTGCTTTATATGTAAATAGTACTGAATGTCAGTAAATGTATATACATAGGGATGATTTAAAACAACATCAGGTACAGCACATAAAATATCTCTCAACAGTCTAACTTTCCTAGTAGTATGAGTACCATAGCCATACCTCTTCAAGTTGAATACCTTTCGTAATGACTCAAGTGAAAGAGCTGTACTCCTAATATCTTTAAACTGTAGCATACTGTCTATGAAGAAGCAGTTCTTTAATGAATTTATTATCTTCCTATCATACTTGAGACAGTTTGCCAGCAGTAATGGAAATGTATGATGATAGCCCCCATGACTAATTAGATATACCTCAGTACCACTATCAGTATTGCAGTCTAGAAAATACATTAGATCTTTTAATACATCTGAAAACGTACAGCCAGTTGTCGATTTATCATACCAACCAGTAGTATACTGTATAGTATCTGAATACTTATAATACTTATACTGACAAGCAGCTGCCGACAATGAGTAATCAACTGCAATCTCACGATGGAACAGCTCACCTGTTGAATTGGAAAGCACTGCAATATCAGTTATATCACTCGTATAAAGATTAGAACTAATACACTTAATCGCAATATAAAAATAGCGTCTCATAGCTGTTTAAGAATGTTAGTAAATGTCCTTTCAGTTAACTGATTAAACGTATATAAGTTAAGCAATAATGAATGTATATAATTCTTTTCAATGTCACTTGTGCAAGCTAGTACTTGTAGAAAATGTTGTAAAGATACCCACAGTTTATGAATAAACCTCAGTTGTTACACATCTGACGTACTGTCTAGTTTCGTAATAGACACATATCGCTATAGGTTTATTAAAAGACGCATTTCATATTTCACGTTGCTAGGATGTTCGATGGTTTAGAAAGGTTAGCTAGTGAAAAACACGGTCAGTCTTAGCCGATGTTGTTTTTAGATAGGGAAATTGGCCCTAGCGATTTATTCAGGTGCTTTACTAAAGATTCACCTTCAGGACCTGTACGGACCCATATAGCTTTACCAGTGCAAAGTAACACCCTATGAATCTTTAGAGCCAATTTTCAAACCCAAAACAACTCACGATCTAAATCGACCACATGATCACGCAAACTACTGATTTCCTGCAATTTGCTGTCATGTACGCTTTCCAACCAATGATGTTTTTCCTTAGTTAGCTGCAGATTCCCTTTCAAATTAGTAATACTACGCTCCATCCTAGCGTTACTTTCTCGTAACGCTACGCACTCCTCTCTCAACTTTGAAAGTGAACGCTCCATCGACGCTTTATCGATTGTATAGTGAGCTTTTATCGACGTGGCTGTTGCAGCTGATTGACGTAGGTTCGATTGATGTAACGCTCTTCGCAATCGAGAAACCTCTTCTCGAAGAGCAGCATTTTCAGATTTTAATTCTAACATGCTTGACATAATGACCTAAAAAAAAGAAAAAAGATATAATATCAATGAAATATAAAAGAAATACATACAAAAAATAGCTGCGTAACTAAAAAGCAAAGAAAACATGTACTATTATAAAATAAATACTTACAAAAAATAACTGTATACAGTAAACAGATGATATTATTTCACTAACTGATAAAACTGATAAAAGTAAACAGATGATAATAGAGTGAACTATTTTCTAAACAGCTTTTATATATTCTTATAATAATAATAATAATAATAATACGTATAATTTAAAGAACAATACTTTTCTAGACAGCTATTATTGTCTCAAAATCTATATTATGTTTCAAAACAATATAATATATAATATATAATGAGTACATGTGATCTTATTCTTATAATAACAATATTACTGGTCTATCGTCTATCGTCCAAATGTACTTCCGCTATCAAAGTTATGGTCTATGCTAGACCTTCAAATGTATTTCTTAAAAGAACAATGAACTATGCTAGCCCAAGTTAAATGTATTTCCGCTAATATTACAATGATATAGCTAATATAGCATTAATCTATTCATTAAGTAACGATATATGCAAACACAGCCAAATATGGTAGTTCTTTAAATAACTCTATACTCGAAGAATATAAAAACATGAGCAATACCATTCAAAAATATATCAAGCCACTCTTAAAAATAATTTGAGGAAGTCGTATAGTAACGTTTACTAAATTTCAAAAAAAATGGCTTCGATAATTACAACTAATGACGATGACTCTTGGATGAATGATTTAGAATTATCTGATATCTCAGACGCTGAGATTGATTTCACTTTTACCAACTCAACGCTGATGAAGCCACCTTGCGATGTCACAAAGTTGATAGCGGTGGAAGCTGTAGCCGTAGAACTGAAATGTAGTCCACGAAAAGGTTAGTACTAATAGTACTAATAGTAATATATATATAATAGATATCCATATATAATATAGTACCTTATCAACTCTATTTAGATACAAAAAAAGCAACAACAACAACAATACTAATGACGCCACAGCATGTAGCGGACATGCCGGAAATAGAAGAAGAAGAAAGAGTGAAAAACGCAGGTAAATAAATACTAAGTTTGCTAAATCATTAAGGTCTAGTTAATATAAATATATATAGTGATTTATATTATAAATCATCATTATTTTTAGCTCTACCCACACAACAAAAGAAGAAACAAAGTCAAATAACAGGTAATATTTAATTACCTTAACTTGCGGTCTGAACTATCTAAATTACATACACTTAGAGAAAAAAGTTATAATAAATTATGATACTTTCTTATGTTTTATAGCCCATATACCTACGCAAGCACCGTCCTGGGGTAATATCTTTACTACCTTAGAACTACCTCAGATTACGAAAGCCCCGCCAAAGAAGGTCTATAAAGAAGGTGCAGGACGAAAGAAAACTGAGATAGGTAAATATTAAACATTATCAATCTCGCCTGCTATATACTAGAAAAAAGTTATTATAATACATTATATATATATATCCTTTTAATGCTTAAATATTATCATACTATATTATCTTATGTTTTAGTCTTACCACCACAAGAACCATCTTCTTCAAAGAAATAATATTTATTTTATATTTCTATAGTACACATATAAAATATTGAAAACCAAGTAACAGCATGCACATAACTGAACTTGAGATATGAGAAAAATTACTAATTGATTTACAATATTTTATATTTGTATATGTGTGTGCATAAATTGAAAACTAATTAACGACTTATATATGTCATAAACATATAATAGATTAAAAATGTCTAGGGGAGGTATATGAAAAGAGAAAGAAAAATAGACAAATCTATTAATAACAAAAGAATTATTCTCATTAAATTAAATACATACAATTTGATAAACATCACCAAGCCCTTTCCTGATGTAAACGCATTTTCTTAAATCCTCACCAAGTTCATTCTGTATATCTAAGAATATTTTTAAAGGTATGAACTGAAACGGTATAATATATTCATACCACTTTTTATCCTTAATATATAAATTCTTGTTAGAGTCTATCCTTATTACCCTAAAAATCTTCAATATAGGTAGATGAACCCATCGATAACTCTTCCTGTTATGCCATGCAATATCAAATTCAGCATCGCTAGGAAAATCTCCACTACGTGTCTGCGGTCTGATATCATTTTGTTCAACCTGTATATCAAACATACAATGTGTCTTAGCACATAGCTGCCTTGAGCTATTCTCACCAAGGTCGAAGCCGCACTCGATACAACGATTTATGATTGAAGTAGTTACATCAATGTCATCAGCATCCACTCTCGATCTCTTTAACGCTGTAGACGCTAAATCAGCAGACTGAAAACTACTCATCATGAGTGAAGTTTATAGAGCTAACGATGATAATAGCAACAGTAAATATGATGATATACTAACATGTGCTAGCATATAAATCAAAAAATAATCTCTGAAAGTAGTTACTTATACAGGATGAACAATAGTTTTTGTTTTTTTTCTTTTTTTTAATCATATTTATATTCTTACTAGTATTATATAAGTAATAACAATACATGATTGTATTAATTCTCTGCCTCATTCCCCTTGACCTCACTAAAAAAGTCAATTATATATAGAGTGCATACTGTTATATTGAAGAGATGGTCCCATCTATGTATACCTATTGCGATTATGTAACGTTATTTTGCGAGTTGAACCTCTACGAGTGTGATAGTTAGGAGGACGGCATACTTTATAAGTCCGTCCATTGTCTACAAGTTTATCTTCAGCTAAAGGAATACCACTATCAGTAAGTAACAGAAGTAATGAAGATTGTGAATATCCATATATTTCTCTAACTCTCAATAAAACAGTATGGACTTTAATGAATGAATTATCATCAAATTCCAGTACTTTAGCAGTACTATTTATACCTAGCATAATGCGGATAAACATGCTATTATTATATGATATTATTTGTACTAGCATTATCTAATTCTTATTACTTCTCTTTTACTTTCAAGAAAAAAGTAATACTATAGATTATAATAAAAAGTGAAGATATATATATATTTATGCTACTTATCTCGAATTGCTTTATGGGTAATGAACAAACCTATATAAGTGCCGATACTATATAACTTATTACAGTACTCGCAATGAAAGCTGTAGAGATGGAACGACAGACCTACAAATGCAATGTAGCTGGATGTAATAAAGAATACTGGAGCAAGTCAGGGAGAAGTCGTCATATAATGAATAAACATTATAGTAAAGAGAGGCAATTTGTTTGTGGATATGGATGTGGTAATGGTTATTTAACGATCAAATCCAAGGAAAGACATGAAAAAACATGCACCTTATCTATACCGATCGGACAAGGTATATCAAGCCAATTTTATATGGATGATAGGGACATACAACCGCATGAGACAGATATATATAAAGTAAACACTGCACATAAGGGATCTTATAAGCTATTTAGAAAAGACTTATATACCAAGAAAGACTTTAATGAAACTATCCAGAGAGTGCTTACAAGAGAATTTAAATCAATGATAACTGCTGAAGGAAAAAATGTAAAATTCTATATGACTGTTAATGCTATATTCCAGAAAGCTCTCAATGAAGATATATATACCGACCCACCTATATTCTTCAAAACCACTCCTATATCATCAACTCGAGCAACTAATTTAGATGCGATATTGAATTGTATGGCTAAGGACTTGTGTGAGCAAATAGATGACTTCATTAGAAATGGCAGTGGCTGGATCTTGTATGAAATCATAAATATTGACTTGCAGATAGTTACATATGAACCACTAAGTGGCTCCAGATACCTCAGGCTGCCAGCAAAGTTAAAGAACTCAAAGTTTATATTGAATATAAAGAATGATGATGATTATTGTGCATTATGGAGTTGTATCGCAAAAATTTTTTCCAAAATATCGAAGCGGTGGCAAAAGAAATTGTAGATTATCATTAGCTGAAGATTATGCAGAGCATCGTGAGCAGTTAATAACGACAGGCATCTCATGGCCATTACAGCTACATGAGATAACTAAGTTAGAGATGTTGAATGGTTTGGCTATAAATGTATTTAGCTTTGATCCTCAAGCTAATATAATTCCCATCAGAATTTCAGAACAGAAAAAGATTACGACTGAACGAACAATAGATTTACTATACATGACGTATAGTGAAGAAAAGCATTACTGCTTAATTACTAACTTAGCTAAGTTATGTCGCTCACAGAAGACACGTCATAAATGCTCACATTTTATTTGTAGAAGGTGTTTACATTTCTACCAAACTGAAGAGAAGTTATCAAGTCATATGATGTTATGTGAAGCACATGAACCTCAAAAGACAATTTTCCCAAAAAAAGATTCTCCAGACGCAAAAGTGACTTTTACAAACATTGAGCGTCAATTACCTCTACCATTCTACATTGTTGCCGACTTTGAGTGCATTTTAGAAAAATATGATACTTGTCTACCTAACCCTGAAGAATCTAATACTAGCGCGATTAATAAGCATACAGTGTGCGGAGCTGCATACACTATATGCTGCACAGATCAACGATTTTTCCAGGAGCCTAGACTCTTTACGAGAGAAGTTAATGGAAAATCCATCACTACACAGTTCTTAGATAGCATCTTGCAAGATGTGCTTGAACTTAGACAAACGCTTAAATATATAACACCTATGAAAGACCTAACGCTAGAACAAATGGCTGAGTTTAATACTGAAAACGTAAAGTGTCATATATGTAACAAAACCATTCCACCTCATGCAGTTAAAGTACGTGATCATAATCACCTCACGGGAGATTATCGAGGTCCAGCACATCAAGACTGCAACTTAAATTATCGTATACAGCCAGACTCAATTCAAATACCATGTTTTATGCATAATTTGAAAAATTATGATAGTCATCTACTGATTACGGCAGCTGAGAAGAGGCACGGTATAATAAAGGTAATACCTACTACTACTGAGAAATATATTTCATTCTCGATTGGGGATGTATGCTTTAAAGATTCATATGCATTTTTAGCAGCAAGTTTAGATGAATTAACTAAAACTCTGACACTGAATGAATTTATAAATACACGCAGATGGTTAGAGTTTTGGGCTAAGCAAAATACTAATGTCTATGATGAAGATAGCAGTAATCCATCTATATCAGAATCCTACTTATCTTATAGTAATACACCTATTGATGTTAGCAATAATAATCAGGATGATGTTATAGTAGATGACTATGAGTACTGTAGTAATGAAAAAGATAATAATTTGACTGATAATGATATGGAAATGCATGAACTAAATGATAATATTGATATAGAAATGCATGAACTATATGGTGATGGTGATGATAATGATAATGAGCAATGTATACAGATGGAGGACTTTGATTATAGACGTAATCCATACATAGTACCTAGTCTCACTGAAGAAGAACAGAGTTATATAACTGAGGACTTAAAGCTCCTAACAAGTAAGGGAGTTTATCCTTACGAGTACATGGACTCTTTCGAGCGTTTTAATGAAACGGTAATACCACCAATTGAGGCCTTCACAAGTACACTACATGGAGGTAAAAAGTTATCTGAAGCTGATTATGCTCACGCTTTGAATGTATTTTCTCATTTTCAAATGGAATCACTACAAGACTATCATAATCTATATTTATTACAAGATGTCTTAATGCTTGCTGATGTTATCGGTACTTTCAGAAGAGTTTGCTTGGAAGCGTACGGCTTTGACCCATTACATTATCACACATCACCCGGTCTTACATGGGATGCAGGTTTGAAATATACTAATGCATCCTTAGAGCTCATAACAGATGAAGATATGTATCTATTCATAGAGAGTGGTATTCGAGGTGGTATATCAATGATAACACATCGTTACGCGAAAGCAAATCATCTAAAGTATCAGGATGAGGGCTATTATGATGCGGCATTACCCAATCAAGAACTATTCTATTTCGATGCAAATAACCTATATGGATTTGGGATGAATTCTTACCTACCCATATCTAACTTCATGTGGCGTGATCCTGACATCCATTACCTAAATAACTATCGCATCTCTAGAGGAAATAACAATAATAATAATAATACTATTAATGAATATGACTACTCCTCGTTAGTAAATGCATGGATTTCTACATTGCAAGTAGATAGCGATAGAGGACAAATAATTGAACTTGATGGTGTGTTCCCTGATGAGACGCAGGAACGCTTAAAGAATTATCCTCTAGCTCCAGAACGTAAGAAGATTGATGGTACGTTACTTTCACCATATCAGAGGGAAATTATAAGGCGGAGATTACGTGAACAAAATCAAGAACTTTCCGATAATGAATTAACAAAAAAGATAGATGAATACATATCGGCTGAGAAACTAATTTTAGATTTTTTACCAAAGGAAAAGTATGTTGTACACTATAGGACCTTACAGCTGTATATATCTTTAGGCTTTAAGGTAACAAAAATCCATCGCATACTAGAATTTAAACAAGAAAAATGGCTAGCACCTTATATCGAATCGAACACAGTCATGAGACAAAAAGCGACAAGTGATTTCGAAAAGAGTTTCTATAAATTAATGAATAATAGTTTCTTTGGGAAAACTATGGAGAATGTACGTAGCCGGAGAGATATCGAACTTGTTACAGATGAAAAAAGATTTAAAAAATTAGTATCTCAGCCAACATTCAAATCTGCAACAGTATTCCATGAAAACCTATCTGCAGTTGAACGAATGAAGAAAAAGATCCTTTTAAATAAGCCTATATATATAGGCTTCTGCGTCCTCGAAGTTAGTAAATGGCTCATGTTCGATTTCTATTATAACATCCTAGAACGACTATTCCCTCCTCAAAATTTGCAATTGCTTTTTACAGATACTGATTCCTTATGTATAAGCGTTAAGGACTGCCATGATGCTTATAACGTTATTAGTGAAAGTACTATTCTAACTGATAATTTAGAACTCATATCAGCATTAGATTACTTTGATTTGAGTGCCTACTCATCAGATCATCATATCTTTAAGGGGCTAAAACCCGCAGAAGTTAGTACTATCAAGAAGAAGAATAAGAAAGTCCCAGGAAAAATGAAGGATGAACTTAATGGGAATGCTTTACTCGAATTTGTTGGATTGAGGGCAAAAACATATGCTTTTAAATGGCTCACATCAGATAATGTAATTGCAGAAGAGAAAAAACTAAAGGGTATTCAAAAATGCGTAGTAAAATCTCATCTCACTTTCGATCATTATAAGTCATCTTTGTTTAGTGAAAAAACATATATCGCTGCCACATGCTCTCTCCGTTCAACGCTGCATAAAATTGAGACTAAAGCCATAAATAAAGTAGCTACTGGTCCTTTCGATGATAAACGGTTTCTGTTTGCAGATGGAATTACGTCAGTACCTTATGGGTATTACGCAATGGATTCTATATATAATATATGACAATGAATATTGTTCAACAAATAGTAATCTATTGTTTACAAAGAAGTATAAATATGAGTTAGATTACTGCTGATTTTATTATATCAAGAGTCTGTGAAGGATCGATAACAACATTAATTATATCTTCAAGAGATCAGCAACATCAGTTATACTTTAAAAATGGAAGAAGCAAGAGCATCAGTAGTAAAGAAAAAGTATCGAATGAAGAAAAAAGGATCATCACTTACATATGATCGAGATGATTCTATGAGTAGTACAAGAAAAAGGAATGCAGTTCATAGTGATACGCATTACATTAATAATAATAGTAATAGTAATACGGTCATTGATGATGAAGCTTACAGCGATAATAATAGCGATGCAGTGGTAGTAAGGAAAAAAAGAAAGTTCCCATCTGTGGCTGATTTTATGCAAAAGGTTGTTAGCGAGGTGCCAGTGAGATGGAGTGAATTAAGTCGAGAGCAAATCTATCTCGTGGAAGAAGTACACGAGAGCATAATTGCCGATCCTAAGCAAGTGACAGGTAAACGAACGGCATACATTGGTTTATTTAGTTGCGTAGATTGGACTGAACCTAAGCGTGTATGGTTACCTGGACTCGCAGGGAAAAAGTTACTTGACTTGATGATGGCGGTAGATAGCAATACAAAAGATACTTTCATAAAACCACTTGGTCCAAGACTATCGAAAAGTAATAGGACATATGAGGACTTCCTTTTAAGCTCATATCCACGAGCTAGTGATGAATAAATATTTTTTTATTATTAGTAAGATACTATACTATGTTTTATATGTATTAGGTAGATAATTAATAATAGTGTGAAGTATATAAATACATATAAATACAAGTTACATTTTGATTTTTAACTCTCTTTCTGTTTGGAAATCTTTGTCTTCACCTCCCCCTCACACATACATACACACACACACATAGTTAGTTAGTAATTTATTGTCAGGGCACACCTGACCAAATAAAAGAAACCTAATAAAAAAAATTTACAAGCAATTAAATATACAGTTTTTAATCGTACAACTTCATAACTTCATATATTATTTCTACTATAGCTGGGTGTTTCATAACGTCCTTTAACGAATCTTCTTGCAGATTGTATTTTTCTCTTATTCGTGCTGATTTCCGGCACTCAACAATCACATGCAATTCATCTTGCACCTCTCCACACTCACATAACCTTTCCTCGCGATCAATCCTTGCCCAACGTCCAGTTTCTATTTTTAGATTATGGGAACCTAATCTAAATCTTGTAAGTTGATCCTTTTCCACTCTTGAACATAGTCCTTTGTTGTATATATTCTATGTACGTTAAGATCTGGATTTACATCCTTATATGCAAGGGCTTTTGATCCTTCTTCGATTCTTATAAATTTCTCTTTCAAGTTATTCAAGTTTTCCATGGTTTCTGAATTTAAGCATCTGATTATGAACTTATATCCGTTAGTATTATGTTGTTCGCACATACGATATATCCTATACAACGGTGTCTCTTCGTCTATTTCTTCGATAAACTTTTTTCTCATGTATCTTTTCGCTCTTGTAGTAATCATATCGTTTAAAGTTGGCATTCCTGATTCAAATAGAGTAGTGTCATTTCTTGTCTTTTGTCTTACTCCTAATACCGCTTTTATTGCGTCCATATATAACGTTTCCAGTTTGCTTCTTCTCCAAGAAAACCAAGATTCACACCCGTAAAACAGACTTGAAAATATACATGCATCCAGCACTCTTTTTTTATAGATGTATGGCATCGTTGTGTTTACCCCACAAAAGATCTTAAGCTTATTCAGATCTGCAATTCTACTATCAATATGCAATTTCAATACACTGTCCATTCGTCCATCTTCAGTGAATGGGCTCCCTAAATAGATGTAAGAGTTTGAATGCTTCACTACTACATTATTTATCATAAATTCTTCTCTATCATCATCGCCTCCATTTATCACCATTAACTTAGTTTTGATTTCATTCACTACCATACCATACTCTTTACAAAACTTCATTAAAACTCCAAACTTTTCAATGATCTTTTCTCTTGAAGAGCCTAGCAAGACAGTGTCATCCATCAACATCAAAGCATGCAAATCTCCTAAAAAAGAATCATCACCTAAAGCTTTTAGCATCACTGCTAGAATATTCAAATAAATTATGAATAAAACACAGCTCATCGGTCCTCCTTGTTTGACACCGATTGTGGACCTTATGTGCTCAGAATTTAAAATATTTATTGTCTTTTGGTATATTGCCATAATTGATTTTAGCATTACTTTTCCACATCCCATACTTTTTAATATCTTAAACAAGGTTTGTCTTGGGACCTTATCGTATGCTTTACTGAAATCAACAAACAATATAAACAGTTTCTTTTTCTTCTTTTTAGCAAAATCAATGATCAATCTCAAACTCAAAATGTGCTCTATGCAGTCTCTTTTCTCTGTGCCACCAGCCTGACATTTTTCAATTTTATCTATTATCCATACTTTTAGTCTATTACATAATACTTTAGCATATACTTTACCTAGGGTGTCTCCGATTGCTATTCCACGATAATTATCACAAACCCATCTTAATCCTTTTTTATACAGAACAATTAGTTTGCTTGAACACCATTTCACAGGGAAAAACATTCTGTCACTCAAAAAAACCAGGTTAAGAATTTGCGTTATAAACAGCAA
This sequence comes from Microctenopoma stevenorrisi, assembly GCA_032270685.1. Lineage (NCBI taxonomy): Eukaryota > Metazoa > Chordata > Actinopteri > Anabantiformes > Anabantidae > Microctenopoma > Microctenopoma stevenorrisi. The sequence goes on along the minus strand of JAUMTR010282732.1, from coordinate 344 downwards.
CCAATTTGCAGGCACGCAATCAAAAACAGCTGGAGTAATACCGATATAACTTTTATTTTCTTTGCAAGTTTTAATAGCGTTTTGTACTTCCTCTGTTGATATCGATCGGTCAAGAGCTTCTAGAGACGGTGCATCGCCGAATTCAACCGTTTGATCTTTACTTTGTTCTTTTTGATCAAGCAATTTTTCAAAATGCTCTTTGAATTCTAAGTCTGATGGTGCTTTCTCGTTGTCGTTGTTCTGTAAATTTCCATTCCAATCTATTGACTTCCATATTTTCTTTGGGTCATTACTGTCTAACAATCTTTTCCACATTCCTTCATTTTCCCATTCTTTTATAACAA
>JAUMTR010282701.1:1514-12224 GCA_032270685.1 Microctenopoma stevenorrisi | reverse complement strand
TATATATATATTATGTAGAAATATAGCTCCTCTCTAGTTTAATTTAATAGAGAGCTTATGACTTTTATAAAGCATTCGACTGTCTTTAACATCCATTAATGCTACAAGCTCTGAATCATTTTGGTTTTACACACAAGTTTATTGATGCCATAGGAATGTTTTGCAATGATAATAATAGTCAGTTGATGACAATACTTTTGTCATGATCTGTGTTTTGTCTTTTGATCAGGTGCCATTTTTATTTCCCCTCCTGTTTTCTCACTTTCTCTCTGTCTTGCGACCCTATTCATCTGTGTCACATACCGGTCCGTGTTCTTTCTGTCGTGCTCCAGGTCCAGGTTGTCTGTGACAAAACATAATAAGTATTTCAGTTTAGCCTTATTTTTCATGTGGTCATGAGACATCACAGAACAACTTATTTTACCATGTTATTGCTAAGCATTTCAGAGTGTACTAACATTTCCATGTGTGGATAGTTATTAACATTTATAGCTTTTGTACGTCTGGAAACACTGACTAAACATCTTGTTGTAAATCCATCATCCTGAACCGTTTGGAGAGTAACTGACTAGAAGAACTAGCACGGCAATAAATAATATAAAATAAGATAACATACAGTCCTTTAACTTTTATGTCAGCACATATATATCTGCCAGTTTGATCTTCTTTTTTCATATTTTGGTGTGAAAAAGCGGGTTTTTCCTTTTTTTAATACATATTTTGTTACTGCGGGGTGCAGTGTATTTGATGCGTCATGTGGTTTGGTTCATACAGGCAGGTGGTAACAGTGTCAGTGAGTTTTTGTACTGAACAAACTGTAACTTGATGCTGCTGGAAAAATGTTTCAGACTCTCTCTCTCTTTACCGGGCGAAGCGCATTTACCTCCAACGAGCCTATTGAGCCTTTTCGCCTGCCGTACTGAGACTACGACACAGTGCTACGCCGCCATTTTGAAAAAAAACAAAACAAAGCGGAAACAAAGCAGAACCAATCTTTACTGAACCAAAACCAGCTCCGGACCAACATGGATCCGAGCTACGCCGACCAGGAACTCTACAAGAGCGAAATAAAAGAGGACAACCAGGACCCGGACTTTTGCGGCCAGGATCAGTACAGGACTGAAATAAAAGAGGAAAACCCGCATCCGGATTATACCGACCAGAATCAGTTCAATATTAAACTAAAGGAGGAGAACCAGGACCTGGATCACAGCGACCAGGATCAGTTCAATATTAAACTAAAGGAGGAGAACCAGGAGCTGGATTACGTGGACCAGGCTCAGTACAGGACTGAAGTAAAAGAGGAGAACCAGGATCCGGATTATACTGACCAGAATCAGTTCAAAGTTGAAATAAAAGAGGAGAACCAGGACCCAGATCACATTGACCAGAAATACTACAGGACTGAAATAAAAGAAAAGGACCAGGAGGAAGACCAGGAGGGAGACCAGGAAAGCCCCGCTGGTTCCACAGATCAGCAGGTGAGTGTTGGTGATTTTGTCTGCACGGTTTGGGGAAAAAAGAAATATTGAGATACGATAAAGGGCACTTTCTTTAAAAATGACAACAAACGCACAGGTTACTTCAAACTGACAAACAAAATATTTGTTGTGATGTGAGACCAGAGAGTTGTTAAGAGCTTCTTTTGAGATTCAAATGTTTCGTACCTGACTCTGGTAAACATAAATAGCATGTAAGAAGGTTCCTGGGGGAATCGTTGAAGTCATCTGGTTAATCAGAAAGCAGGATTTACAGAGCAGAGTCGTTTTGATGTAGAACATGTCTGACAGGAATACCCGGTCTGTCCTGTGAGCTCATTCTCTGTGGTTTGTGGCGAATTGTGTTGCCATGGTAACTCTAAATATTTTCTAACCACAATAGGAAAATGACTGAGTTGGTCGTGGTCGTTGATGTGTAATATATGGGGTAGGAATCCACAGTCTGTTCTGTGGAGCATGTGGTTTTTGGTTGTTGGCAATTTGAGTTGCCATGGTAACTCATTATGCCACTGCTTTTAACACCTGGCAACTGAGTGGGATGTTTTTATGTTCAACAGGTGTGGTAAGAATGTGGGCTTATCCAGAAATCTAATAATTTAAAATAAACTCTCCCAAGGTGGATAGATCCATCCATTTTCATAACCGCTTATCCTTGTAAACGACATGGGGGGGTGCTGGAGCCTATCTCAACTGTCATTGTGCGAGAGGTGGGGTAAACCCTGCACAGGTCGCCAGCTGACATATATACAGACAAACAACCATGCACACTAACTACCCTAACGTGCATGTCTTTGGATGGTGGGAGGAAGCCAGAGTACATGGAGAAAACCCACGAGGATATCCAAACTCCACACAGAAAGGCACCTGGCCAAAACCAATCATTGAGGTGTTGTCAATGATTGGTTTAATTTTTGATAACATCCTCTCCTTCAGTTCAGCGTTCAGTGTTGACCAGTTTGTTTACTCTCTACTTAAAATCCCACCACACCAACAGACCACAGAATAAAAGGTAAAAATATTTGACTCTTGTAACTTTACTGTCTGTGACTGTGACTCAACTATTGAAACACTCTCCTGGACACATTTACTAAAAATCCCTCCACTTGGTCACCTTTATACTTTATATGTTTGGACATTGTTTGTTCTTTAATCATAGAGAAAAAAACAAGTGTCTCACCTTAGATTTAATAGATTTAATAGTAGAGTCTTAGTAAAACAAGTCATCTGTCTGTGTTCATTACTCAATTTATTTTCAAAGATATTTTTTTATTAGAATTAACAATGTTTAAAGTTAAGGATTATGTTTAAAAAAAGCTAATTTTAAACAATTAAATCATCATTTCATTTTATGTTGTTTGTTAACACAGAACTGGGCATTTACTTGATTTTGAGTTTTCAGCAAAAGTTAATTGCATATTCCACGAGCTGTTAACATTTAAGTAAATTCTATTTTACTTTGTTGCTATTTGTCTTTTATACAACTTAATACAAAATAAATAAAATGTTCATAATTTAAGTAACATAACATCAGTTATTACTTCTCTGGTGGGAATTTTAATTTTTTTGGATAGAAATCAGACACTTTAACAGGAAGCAAAAATCCATCTGGAGAACAACACAAGCATTTAAATAAAGTTTTATAGTACCTATCACATGGCTTTTCTGTACATCGAGAAATTAAGTCTTGAGTTGCTGCTGCTGTCACAGTGTTTGGATCTGTTTCTAGTCACGTGATTTTATTTAAATTAATAAACTACTAAAATCTGATACTTGTATATATAAGTATATATTTTTAAATATTTCTTTGTCTCGTCTTTTTCTTTTCATCTTTAATCTGCAATTACAAAATGTTTCACTGCTTGGTTAATGAGTCACATCATAGTTAAATGTAAGGCAAAATGTCTTTGAAGTAGTGATTCTGTTTTGTCGATTTTCTGCTTTGAAATGTAACATCTAATCTCTCTCTCTGTATGTCTATCTATACAGAAAGAAAAAAGCAGAAAAGGATCCAAAAGCATATGCTGTCAGCTATGTGATAAAGTCTTCACATCATCAGCAATCTTAAAGAGACATCTAATGGTTCACACTGGAGAGAAACCATACAGCTGTGACCATTGTGGAAAAGGTTTCAATGATAAGGGAAATTTAGCAAGACACAAACGCATTCACAGTGGAGAGAAACCATACAGCTGTGACCAATGTGGGAAAGCTTTCAGTGAAAAGGGTAATTTAACAACCCACCAACGTATTCACACTGGAGAGAAACTATATAGCTGCGACCAATGTGGGACAGCCTTCACTCAAAAGAGTACTTTAAAGAAACACAAACAAAGTCACACAGGAGAGAAACCATACAGCTGTGGCCAATGTACAAAAGCTTTTTCTGAAAAGAGACAATTAATGCGTCATCAACGGATTCATGTGGGAGGGAAACCAGGCAGCAGTGACCAATCTGAGGTAAACACAGTTAACCTGTGTTTATTTGTTACTTACTGTTGTTTACTGTTCTCTAACTGTTTAGTGACTGTACACTTGTTTGCAATGTTTGATAAATGTTTTAGTAGTGTAAAGACCAGCAGAGTAGTTAGTACTTTTTATAGTAATAATGATAATATATTACATGCTCTTATTTTGGTAACCTCTTTGGGAATTGAAGTAGTGTAATGTAATTCAGTGTTATGGAAGAAAGAGGGCGCAAAGTGAAGTGGAGAAGTTTATTGAGTTAAAGGCAACAAGTTTAGCATCAGTCGATAAGAGATCAAGGTTTGTAACAGTGATTGAAATATAACCTAACAGGAAGTAACGTACTAATACAAGTGTCTATGCATGCTAATGGATGATGAATGTTATTGTAATTGTTGTTATTTTGCTCTTGCTTAGCTCTTACGTTGGTTGATGACACGGACGGCTTCAATAAATCATCATTTAACCGTCAGTTCTGGCATTCTTGATATTGACTGAATGCGACAATCAGAGCTTGACCGCTGCCTCATGCTGCACATCGCGGTCTCAAGGCCCAAAGGTAACAAGCGTGATGTCCAGAAGTTGGCAGAAGTTGGTCAGAAGAGTAAGCAGCTCAAAATGGAAGATCTTAAGGCAGCATCACAAGTCAAAAGGTCAAAAATATACAGATTGCAAGTTAACGACAAGACATTACCGATTCAATAACATATAAAGAACAAATGTTAAGTGAGCTTCAGACTTGCTAGGACGTTCTGAAAGAGGTAAAGTACAACCAGAAAAGATGATAATATACCCAAAGGAAGAAATGAGTAAAAAGGAAGACTAATAACGCTTTACAAACAATATAAAACGCATGTAAGAGAAACAAGAGAAAAACTAAAGACAGATATCACAGACAAAGAGATATCAAAACCTGCAGACATAAAAGAACAAAAGAGAGATGATTTACTGAAGTTCTGTTCAGAAATAAGAAACCAAACGCACCACCATAGAAAAAAGACTGATGCATGTGAAGCAGTAACTCATGACAGTAAGAATAATGTTGTAAAGAATAAGTGGTGTTGATGGTGATTTCGACACAGAGCGTAAAAGAACCAGATTATGCCGTGTCCATGTACGGCTCGACTGCAGCTTCAAAAGCTGACGAGTTGATGCGGTATCGGAACTATTCGCAAAAGAGGCTTAATATGAGGCTGTACTAGAGGAACAAAGACAAAGGGAGAAGATAAAAGCTTTAGAGGAGGAGCACAAGAAACAAATGGCAGCTCAGAATTCAGAGTTGGAACGCTTGAGAGCATAGAAGGACGTGAAAGCAGCTCGAGACAGGTTGGAAGCATATGACAGAGAGTTATCACAGGTGGGTGAAGAACAGTCAGTAAAAGTTGAACAGCTGAGCCCCAACTTTACACCCCAATGACCCACACCAGCACACCCCTTCATTACTGTGTGAATAAAATGTCTGCAGTAGAATGCCCAGTTCATTACTTTACTTTACTTTACTTTACTTTGCTTGGCAGATGCTTTTATCCAAAGCGACTTACAAGGAGCTAGCGCTGGGTGTCTGGTTCAGGGACACACCTGGTAGTGGACAGATTAGAAGTCAGACAGGGTTTGAACCTGCAACCTTCTGCATCCCAGTCTGACGCCTAACCCATTGAGCTACCAGGGCACCCATAAGTGAGTTCTACTACTGGAAGATTGTGGAAAGTAAATTCATGATGCTTGAGTGTATGGACATACTGCAAGTTACAGTTGTTTATTGTTTATATGATGTTTATGATGTTATTCTTGTTGTGACCAAATATCTTAGAATCATTTGTGTTATATATAAGTGTAAAGGTCAGCTGAGAAAAGTTAGCACTATTTATAGTAATAATGATAATATATTACAGGCTCTTTTTTTGGTAACCCCTTTAGAAACAGAAGTAGTGTAATGTAATTCAGCCTGATGAAAAGAAAATAAGTTTAATAAAATTTATGGCAACACAGAGAAAGAGTTAAAGGCAACAAGTTCAGCGTCAGTCGATAAGAGAACAAGGTTTGTAACAGTGATTAAAATGTATCTGTACCTATATCTGAGCAACTTGAAATGCTTATGAGATGACGTAATTGGTTAAGCTAACAAAAAGAAAACATACTAATGTAAGAGGCTATGCATGCTAATGGTTGACGGATGTTATTGTAATTAATGTTATTTTGCTCCTGCTTAGCTCTCACCTTGGTTAATGACACGGACAGCTTCAATAAATCATCATTTATCCATCAGTTCTGGTTTTCTTTATATTGACTGAATGCTTCATGTAGTTTAAATTGAAATAATCATTTTGTGTGGTTCGCTAACACAGTTAGCGCATTTGTGTTTACTGAAGACCTTAAACTGTTCTGAAGTTGTGTTTACTCTTTCTCTGCCTCCACTCTTGGTCCCTTTTATAATTACTACAGGATTCTGTAAAAACGAAGGTGCCATTTAAAAACAGCGTGCGAAACAAACGTTTCTTTGTAGAATGGACCCAGAAACACAAAGTATTTATTGTATGAGATTAATGAGGTTTGTGACGACGACTCTGAGCAGAGGGAAGACAGCTGCTGGATAAGGAGTCAGGGGGAGTTTCTGGAGCAAAATGGCGAAAGCATCGGAAGCACATGAGTAGAGGCAATGATGGGAGCTGGGGTCCAGCACGTTGCAGGGGGGAGCACTGAGGAGAGAAACAAGTGAGTATAGAGCTGACAGTCACACGACAGGGGCAAGACGGGGGCAAACGTCTGAATCAGAGTCTGATATACAGGTAAAGCAGAGTCATCCAAATACAGACATGTGGGTTACTCGCAAACAGAGAATGTGTCTCTATATCGTATAAAGTGCAGGAATTAGAAGAATTAAATCAACATTTCTTTACATGGATAAATGTAAAAAGCTTTAACTGGATAATTAATACATTTAGATTAGATTAGTCTTTAAAGGACATAGTCTTTAAATAAGTCACTGTAATGATTTTATTTGTATATTTAATCTCCTTAAAATGAATAGGAGGTGGTTTATGAATTAGACTTACTGACTTTCAGTAACGGACTGAGGTTCAGCACCACTGGATTAACTGTGACAGGAACTGGCAGAAATTTCGACAACTATCACCAATTACATCTTCCCCCTGCCTTTGGTTCACTTAACGGGACCATTCAACTCAGGTGTGAGGTGAAACCAACCTGGAGGATAAATGTGTGACCACTCACCAACTGACCTCAGATTGAAAAAGTTCTGTGGATGCAAAACAGAACGTCTCTACCGAAAGAAAGGAGTCCATCTTCACAGACAACCATCACCAATATATAAAGTGGTGTACAGATGTTTTGGGACAATGAGCTTTCTTGTGAACCGCAGTGTATAGTGAATGTGCACCTTCTGGAAAAATATCTCAATTAAGAGAACCGTTTCTGTAGTATGACAACAGTGGTGAACACACGCTTGTTGTTAAGACAGGGAATGATCAGAGTCATCTCAGAGACGAGGTCAAGTAAATTTTATTTAGATTTTCTGTACTGCGCCAGATCACATTAGAAGTAATTTCCAGCTGCCGAAGGATCGCCAGGGAAAAATGTTGAGCAATGTTGAATCATGTTGAAACATTTTGTTTGGCGATGTGGTGAGTATTTACACGTTTATGATATGTTTTGTATGATTTATGTTAATGTAAAAAAATACTTTATGTTTAATGTTGTCAGTGCGCTAGTATTTAGCTAGCAAGGGCTGCTTTACCATACTGGAAAAGGTTTCTACGTGCTTTCTACGTCTTTTTAAAGGTGGCATATGTCATGTTAATGTATTAAACCTTCATAACTTCAGTCTTGTCTGAATTGAGAAGTAGAAAGTTACAGGACATCCAGGCCTCTATGTCTTTTAAACATGTTTGAAGTTTTACTAGTTGATTTGTTTCATTAGGTTTCATAGATAAATATAGCTGGGTGTCATCCACATAGCTATGGAAGTTAATTGAGTGTTTTCTTATAATTTTGCCCAACGGAGACATGTATATGGTAAAGAGAATTGGTCCAAGCACAGATCCCTGTGGGACCCCATATTTAACATTTGTATGCATTGAGGATTCATCATTAACATGAACAAATTCTGCAAGAAATGTGACCAGTAAGGTTCAGCAAGCCAGATTCCCTCATATCAATGAGCCCCAACTTCCCACATAGGAGACAAGGAAATCTACAAAATTAACTTACTTTTATATATCCAATGAAAGGAAGTCTTAACTATGTGGGTGTTTCCAGCAGGTGGGCTAACTTTACACTAAACAGTTCAAATAGGTCTCTCTCTTTATGTAGACATTATGATTTAACAGATACATTCTTGATATAACCAGTCATTTTACTTCCTGTTCAGGAACTGTCTTCTGTCTTTGGCATGGTTTAAAACTATTGATTATGTTTTATCGTTGAATAATTCTCCGTAATTTAAAATGAAATTATCATTTTTTGTGGTTTGTTAAAACAGATTCCTGCATTGCCTTTAATTGTTTTTACTAATATTCCTAGAGTTAATTTTGGTCTCAGTTTTTAGATGAAGCCAATTGTCAACATATTACATGATCTGTTATCTACTGATCATTTTTTAATTGATAAATAGTCAGATTAAGGCTGTATAATGAAAAAATAAAGTACACCTGTGATTGTTACAACTTGTTAACCTGTAGATTAGATACATTTTGGTTGTATCTATTAAATTAATCAACACAAACCTGCGTCTTTGCTTCCTTTTTGAAACAGAACATTCAGTATTTCTGCTTATTTATATTGGTGCGAGTATCCACACATTCACATTGTGTCCTCTGAGCTACAATCCATACAGTTCAGAAACTTAAAACCAGTGTTGGTGTAGCTGCATCAGTTTCAGATGCAGGGTTCACAGTAACTAAATGCACCTTTTCATGGCCTAAAATTAATTATGGTCCTTGGTCTATCTTAGGTCTGACATATACAGACAAACAACCACACATGCTCACATTCTCTCCGCTGTTTCTCTAGTACAAAAAAAATAGTTCAGATAGAAATATTGCTTATAATCCCTTATAAGTGGAACACAACAGCCAACTGTGCACATTTCAAACGCTCACATAAAATGTTCAGTTAGCAGTGAAGTTAGAGGACGAAAGACACGGAAGCTACGTGAGGACGTAGGGCATCATCTTCCGCCAGCGATAAAACCCAGAAGTAGAACAGTACGTTCACAAATGTTAACACATTACTGGCACAACATTAAACAGACTACTGAGTGTACTAGCTAAAGAGCATGAGCATGTTTATGGGATTGTAACAACCATCCTTTCTGAATGTGTTAGTACTTTTGAGTAAGAGCTGAATGTTTGAATACATTTTGGATTATTAAACTGATCAGCATCATGTTTGTTATGTAGTTAGATGGAGCCTCCTAGTGTGATGGAAAACACAAATGTAGAAAAGCTCGGTGTGTGAGTCAGCAGTGTGAACACAGGAGATTGTCTGGTTGTTGGTTTGGCTCATTTTGACTGATGTTTGAATAATGACTGTTACTTTTGGAGTTGGAAAATTGACATGTTTATTGAGAATATACTTTTTTGATTTTGAACATATTTCCATTTGAAGGAAAATACTTGTTTTGACTGACTGAATTTATGACTTATGCTTCCTTTTTAGTGTGTGCCCATTGGATATGTAAGTAGTAGCAAAGCATGACAAATACAGACCAACTACAGAATCACCCAAAAGGCTATATGATAAGACAGCCACTACAGCCCGGCTATTAAATTACTTATTAAGTTGGGCCAGATTTTCAATTCTAGAAAGTTGGCTGCTCGGACTTATCCGACTGATAAGCAACAACATAATAATTAATACTTCATTGATCCCCTTGGAGAAACTGTTGTTTGGACAGCTGCTAGACCTGTGTGTGTCCAAGGACACCTTGACATGTAGCTTGTGGATACAGAGAATCGCACCGCTGACCCCTAGGTTGTCTTTTCCTAAAGGCCCAGATTCAGTATAAAACGGGGGATAAGACAAGGCTGTAGCCCTTCATCCCTTCTGTTCATAACAGGGACTGAATTACTTGCAGAGTACTGAACATTAATGGACAGAGAATATTCATAAAATATTAGGTCAATTGGCTGACAATACATTATTTTAGAACTTTTAAAACCCTTTCTGTCTTAATCATTAAATTATTTTACTTCCTCAAATATTATTTATTATATTTTATTTATTTCTCAGTTTCTCCCTCTGATCTCTTTGTTGTTGTTGTCGATGTTGAATATATGACTTTGTTTTCTACTGCTTGTACTGACTTTATTGTTTGTTATAAATAAAGCATTCAAAAAAACTCTGGTTCCGCCTCTAGTTCCCGCGAGATTACGCGAGAAAACAAGGGCGCCAGACAATATGGCGGAAACAAAGCAGAAGCAGTTCAACAGTAACGTGAAGGAAGAGGACCAGGACCCAAACTACTTCGACCCGGATCAGTACAAGACTGAAATAAAAGAGGAGAACCAGGACCCGGATTACATCGACCAGGATCAGTGCAAGACTGAAATAAAAGAGGAGAACCAGGACCCGAACTACATCGACCAGGATCAGTATAAAACTGTAATAAAAGAGGAGAACCAGGACCCGGATTACATCCATCATGATCAGTACAAGACTGAAATAAAAGAGGAGAACCAGGACCCGAACTACATCGACCAGGATCAGTATAAAACTGTAATAAAAGAGG
>JAUMTR010282690.1:0-12226 GCA_032270685.1 Microctenopoma stevenorrisi | reverse complement strand
TGTTGCTCTTTGCACCCTGCACAGACAAATACTAAAGCACATATGCACAGAAATAATTTTAACACCTTTTCTAACTCAAAATGCAATTCTCCTGACACCTTTCCTTGAAAGAGACGCCAGCGGCCCCTTTTGTTTCCTGTTTTCAAATGGTTTCATCTATGAACTTCTGAACTTTCTTCTTCATATGCAAGCACAAAACACCTGCTTTGTCTCGTGTCACACAAAGGTCAAGTAGCTGCTTTATAGAAAATGGCTAAGATTATAGTTTATTTGCAAAATATTCAATAGTAGCATAAAAGTATTAAAACTTATGTTTTACACATATAATATTGATCAAAATATCCAACATACCTTAAAATGCACCACCTCCCTTATTGTACATTGTAATAAATCAAAAATCTATGTGGTTGTTGGGAGTTTATATTATTGTTATGTTTCTACAGTAGCCCATAATGAAAATTGGCTGTAAGGAGAATATTTTTTCTTTCTTTTTTTCTTTCTCCTTGAATAAGATGACACTGGCTGCAAGTATCGAAAGTGACCTAATCACTTCATTATTTGTAAATTAGTAATAGATATCACTAAACATACTGCATCTTTAAGCTAATAAAATAAAAACAATTACCTTCTATAGTCTCTGTGCACACCCCTTAAACATTAAATGTTAGAATTAAAAGAATAATTAGATAATAAAGCCAGATTGGTGGTGTGGCTTAAGTTACTTTGACCTACAATTTCTTCTCTGCATTTGACCCATCCCCCCTCGATGGGAGCAGGGAGCAGCCATAGGCACTCAGGGAGGTAGTGTCTCCCGGGTGTCTCGCTCAGGGACACACCTGGTATGGGGGATGGGCTGGGTGCTGCAGCTGGGAATCGATCATGCTATTCCTTCATCCCAGCCTCTGCCTTAACCACTGAGCTACCAGGCCACCTTGAAGCATGTGTTGATGTGTGAATTTACAAATTGAATCTGAATTGAATCATCCCTATTCCCTATAACTGAGATCACGACATTGAATATTTTTTTCAAATAAAGCTTCTCCAAAGACTTAAAATGTTCAGCATTAGTTTAAGCATGGCAGTATTTACAGCTGATTCAGAGTTTGAGTGACACTGTTTGAATGATGACTGCCCGGTCATTCTTGTACAGCTGCAGTGATCTGTTCAGAATTAAACTGGATATTGAATACAGTGAACTGCTGGCCTGTACTTGTACTGGCAGTTGACGTGGAAAACACTGCAAAGGAAGCTCTGTAGATGCATAGCTTAACTTTAAAACATTGACAGTAGGATGCAAAGGCAAAAATGAATGAAGAATGATGATGACATGCTGATAGCGCTCAAAGATCAATAACAGAGAACGTTCTGTTATACGAGGAGATTAATTTTACAAGAGTGAACAGTTATGAGTCAGGTTAACTCCAGTAATGAACTATGCTGCATTAAACTTAAAAAACATCAGTAGCTAAAGAGAAATGGGAAAAGTACAGGAAGTTATTAAAGAAAATTAGTCATGGGTCAAGATCAGTGGTAAAGAGCATGCTCTTTAACTTGACAGCCCATGAAGGGTGACGTTTTTGGCAAGAGGCCAGGTGATTTGACAGAAAGAGCAAGGAAAAGGAAGTGTAAAAAATAAAATGCTATATTAATTTCTGTGCTTAGTAATTAGTTCAGTTTCAGTAATAAAATTACAGTGATGAACAATAAACTGTATTGGACTGAACAAAAAGTTAAAAAGGAAAAGAGGTGAAATGTGTCTAAAGAAGTCTGGCCAAGTAAAGCACGAGTCTGACTCACAGAGAAGTAGAAGTACTGTAGAGGCATTACAGGCACCGATAAGACGAGGAGTGCAAGTGCACAATATTATAAATCCAGTTATGAACTACAGTATTTTACAATATGTCAGTGGTCAATACATTACTGATCAATAGGTGATGTGATCAATATGTAAAAGACTGCAACAGCCAGCACATTATTAATCTGTAAGACCAAAGAAACCAATGTGTAGCTGGGCACTTCATTCAGTACATACTACATTTTTATTAGATGTAGTGTGAAAAAATCACAACCTGGTTTTATTGTGGTCTTTGAGAAACAGCTACTGCTATTATCTAAATCACATTTGTTAATTGAACCCCATGGTTGAACATCCCAGAGGATTCCATTTTAGCATGTAAGTAAACTTGCCAGGAGAGAAAACATCTGTCAGTGACCGGTGTGGTTTCTGCGTTGTGCTTTTTTTGATGAATTGATGTTTATATTCAGATCTCTTTGGAGATTCTCTCCATTTATTCTGACAACATGTGAAAGAAAGAAAAATCTCAAAATCAACATTCACTCGCTCCAGCTCCTCTTCCACAGGGGAATTTTAGAAATAGGGCGCGATTCTTTTTTAAAACATATAAAAATGGAAATACAGACATTAAACTATCTTGGACATACCTGACAATATGGGAGGGAAAGAAAAGGAGAGGAAGAAAAACCTTTAAATCAACATTCGCCCGCTCCAGCTCCTATAAACAAAAAAAAATGGTGGGATGGGAGTTATCTTAACCCACCAAAGCTAAGCTAATGACACATTTAACAAAAATAATAATGTAAAACTGTAGCGACAGACATAATGATGACAATGATAAACTAAAATGCACTCAAAACACAGAAATAACTGGACGACAACAGGGTTTAAAGGAAAATTACACTAACCTCTCCAATAGGGGAATTATAGAAAAGGGGAGAGGCTATGGGGTTACCCCAAATTTAAAAGGGGTGCACCACAGAAGAAGAAAAGACATCAGGAGGGGCTTTAACAGAGAATAAGGACAACTACAGGCTAGGAGTTATTAACAATCAGCTATGACAAACAGTTGAAGGCTAAGAACGAAAGAGTATGTTTTATTATTAACATTAATCCAATTAACCTGGTTCAATGTCCACTTAGATTTGTTGTTCTAGTCTTGTGAATACAGTTTAAAAGGGAATTTCTTTTCTGGTACACTGGTAAACGTCCACTTGGAATTATGCATAAACTGATTAGAATATGTAGAGGCAAACAATTACAATGTCATTATTATTACACATCACGCTATTCTTAAACTTCAGTAGAGTTGCATGTATTTAGATTAGGCCAGATGTCCCCAGGTACTTCTAGAGAGCTGAAGGCTAGTACTAAGAGGCAGGAGACACACATACTGTGTGAGGTGAAAGAGACAGATCCACCAAAATCTGCACTGTTCTGAGTCATAACCCAGTCAAATATGAACAACGAGATACTGACAGTTTTAGATTCACTTTCAGATGATCATGTAATAAGATCATAATACCTGACTCCATATGCCCCTCAGAACCCATACATTATTTAGAGGGTTGAATTGTAGATTTTCATCTAAAGAACTCTTTTGCATTTGGCTCCCAATTCAATACAATGATGCAAGGCAGATGCAGGCAAATGCTCATCATGTATGTACTGTGGGCTTGGCATAAATGCTTCATAGGCATAGTATTACTGTGCTTTTAAAGAATATTGCTGTAGTAGTGAGAAGAGAAAATAACATGCACTGTGCTTTTGTTATTTCTAGTTAATACTGAGATGGGTTTGTGATACATTTTATTTTATCCTCCATTACTTGCAAATATAAAGCAATAAAGAAAACAGTGGGTTTTACGTTAGCTCTATTATATACCAATTTATGTGTGCATGGGTGCTTGCCATATTTTAACAATACCATCAGAAGCAATGAAATTTCCTATTAGTCCTCCTTCACATAAATGTTTATATTGTTTGTAATAATTGTGCAATCCATCCTTGTTCATTTTTAATCATAGTTCACTTTCTGTGCACATCATCACTGAATGGCCTGTCTCACACACATACAGTACTGTACACACATTTAAGAACATGTAAAGATGACTGTAAGAGTACTTTAGTGCTGCCTTAAAAATGTTTGGAAATAAGTTAAGTATACCATCACAGATAATGTAAGGTTGCAAACCTGCAGATGTGATTGAGGGTAGAAGTCCTAGCTTGATTCTGAATCCTAAACCTCACAGTCAAACTTCTGTAAAATAAATTCAATGCATTTTCTAGGGAGAGTGGTAAAAGATGAAATAAACTAATTTTAAAATATAAGTCATTGGTTCGGGTTTTGCTAGAATTCGCTAGAAAACTGATTTACTGTTCAGAAAACATCAAACCAAACAGTACTGGAATAGAAATGCAATCAACTACTAAGAGAGAGAGAGAGAAAAAAGAAAAGCAAAAGCAATTCCCAAACTGAAATCAATGTTAGCAAATAAAAAAGACCAAGGCCCATTGAGCTTTCTGGCAAGAATGTAATTAACAGAAAAAGAACAAGAAAAGACAAGAAATATCTATTAACTTACATAAAATAGTTTTGATGATAAAAACACACTGTTTTGACACTTCAATGGATCACAACACAGAAAGATAACAAAGGCCTAACTAAACCAAACGGCCCAGAAGTGAAGCTCTCTAGTCTTTATATGATCCACAGCGGCGCCTGGTAGCTCAATGGGTTAGGCGTCAGACTGGGATGCAGACTCCTAATCCATCCCCTACCAGGTGTGTCTCTGAGCCAGACACCCAGCGCTAGCTCCTTGTAAGTCGCTTTGGAAAAAAGTGTCTGCCAAGCAAAGTAAAGTAAAGTAAAGTTGTCCAGGGATGAGCCAAGACAGCGGGTGGAAACACTGATGATTCCAATTAGTTTGAACAGGTGTGTCCAACCAATCAGAATCTGTAAATGCCAGGATGGCTGGAAAATAAGCAGGAGAGTGACCCACTAGGATAAGGATTGGCCAACTTGATGTAGATCAACATGTCAATTCAGCAGTAAGAGCAACTCCTACCCTCTTCACGGCAAAAGGTTTTACGCATTAAAGTACTTAAAGCTACAGTATATACATTTTCTCTTTTCCAGGTTGTTTTTTTGTCATTGGATAATGACTAATAGATGAAAAGATGTGCAGAGTGGCAGACAGGAAAAGAGTTTAACAGAGCAGGGTGGATAAATGATCAAGTCTCATACTAGTACTTGCTCAAACTGCATTGTTGTAGTTTTTATGCAGTAAATAAAACATTTCCCTCCATTTTGCCTTGCAAGTACTATTTGCTGGTTGATACTATTTTGTGCTACAGCATGATTCTAAAAGTGTCCTAGAGGCAGCTCTCTATTCAGAATCTATTCTATCCAGACCACTTCTGGTATGTTTCAGAGAAAGTTTAAACCACCAACTGGGTAGTGTTATTTATAATAATAAGAATAATATTTTTTAATGGCCCCTGGGTCAATTATTGAGTCTTGTCCAAGGATAACCTCAACATATAGCCTGTGAGGACTGCAGATTGAACCGCTCACCATTGGGTTGGAAGGCAACTGAGCTGCCTCCTGACCTGAACTTAATTGTGGACTGGGCAAAAGAGCATTTCTACAACCACTAATGGTGAAATGTGGTTTGTGGTTTGCGTAAATGGTCTGCACCAGCGCCTTACACTGGTTCTCATTTACACATTCACACACACACTCACACACGACCTAATTAAACCTCCAACACTATGATTGGGAAGTGACTGCTCTACCCAGGCCAGGTGAAAATCTGTGGGCCTAAGAAACGTCTATTTTGAACGTCAACACACATATTTGTATAGTTTGGATCAATGAGATGTGAATTGATGATTTTTTTCCATGTCAATAAAACAATGAACATTTAAAATGAATAAATTATATAATAAATGTGTATTTCAGTATGTACTTGCAATCTCTCTTTCTGACAGAACAGGCCAGACTTATTCCGCTAAGGCTCACGGGCTGATATATGGCCTCCTCTCCTTTGGTAATTAGGTCCAACAGTTATGATTCAGTGCGGCTGGCAATTCAGATTAAGAGCAGTGCATTACCAGTTGGCGCTAACATAATTAGCTACACTTTGACGGCAGCTGTAATCACAGAGCAGGAACCCCTCAGGCCAACCTGCCAACATGCAGGGTTAGCAACACTGAACTGATTAAAAATCTGTCATGTATGGACGAGGAAAGAGATTTTCACTGGAGGACAGACTCAATTGCAAACTTTGTCATTTGGCAGGTGATTCACAGAAGAGGATTAAGCATTGTGTACTGTAAAAAACTCATTCTGCTAAAGCCGAACTGGTAATTTAATGTGAAGTGAGAATCACCCGACTCAGCAGTTCCCAGCAGCTCCGTGAAGCTTTGTAACTCCAGTGTTTGATGTTTTTGGACCCATTAAAGGAACTTGTTTCTGTTTTTTTCAGAACAGCTAGATAGCAGCTTGACACTTCCTGTTAAACATTTTTTAACTAATACATTTTCAACCAATATTATTCAATACATTGATCAAACTTGCTTGCAGCCACACCTTTAGCAAAAAACATTTCCTTGCATGGCCACCACTGGAAGTCTACTTTAAAAGCTCTCCTGACATCAGTGGACAGTTTAACAACCAGTCACACCTTAACTTAATTTACCAGAAGAACATATGTAATGGTCTGGTGGAATAGCTGTCTTAAATAAACTGAAAGTGTGAATGAGTGTCAGAAATCTTATGAGATGTGAGGTGACAGAGCCAAATAGCATTGGTATTATCATGGCTTGGATTGGTGGCACTACATTTTTGTAGAACGTTTCTACACGTTCTAAAACACTTATTTAGTGCCAAGAAACACATATTTTTACGCAGGGTTTACTTCCCTTCACATAAAAAAGACCTATAAAGCGGAAGCTGGAAAATGCTTCCGCTACTTAGCTTGCATGAAGGGTCGACAACAAAGAAGAAACTGTTCTGTTTCTCCTCTTTGTGCATTGTTCATGGCAGAAACGGAGACCTGTCCTCCTTCCCAGGGCATAAAATAGCGATGCTCTGTCAACCCCACGTGTCTTGTTGACACTAAGGGTGGTACCCATTGGTGTGAGTATTTGAGGTTTGTGACTCACAACAGATAGACAGCTTTAAAATAGCACCAATATGGCAGCTGCCATATCCAAGCTGTCATCACTGACTACTATAATAAATGCTGACATAGTTTGGTTTAGTTTTGGGGTACAAATGCAACTGTTGCAACTGGACAATGAAAAAATATTTTTATATAATAAGTGAGAACATGATCACTGCTGTGGAACTGTCATTATATTTAATATTTATATACTCTTTGGCTTTACTTGACATCAGCATGCTTTCCAGCCAGTGTCAGCTCATGTCTTAAAGCTCAATGAACCAGTAACTCAGTCACACTATACCTACTACAAATATGTTATTGTTCTCTGTTTAAAATTTGAACAGACTGTACTTTCCTTTCAAATTGAGTTATATTTGTCATGATTGTTGAAATGTCTGTATTTATTATCTCTGGTGCGCAGCCTTATGAATTGCTTGTTTGCCACTGAAAGATCACATTTCTTCTTTTCCATCCTCCTCATGAGTGCTTCTCTTTGTTTTCCTCTTCAGCGCCATATGTTGACATAATCACTCCTTTCAAGACAATTTAAGACATTTGTCTTTTAGCCTTCAGCTCCACTAGGCTTTTTGTTTCTTTACAGTAAGTTACTAGCTGCTGTTAACATGATAAGTGGGCAATCATTTCGCAGGTGGCCATGATCACAGACTAGGGTAATCTCCCAGTGGCTGTGAATGAAAACACAGAGGTGACTAAATATGCTATAATTGGAAGGGTGGATAGGGGCGATGATCCAATCAGTTACTGGGTGACTGGTTTAATCAGGCTCAGACCACCGCAAATCAGGCCCATTTATTACTGAATATAAATACATAATTATATATGTTTTAATATTTACCCTTGCTAATGCTAATGAAGGTTTGTAGATAGTTTGTAGATATATATTTAAAGGCTTCAGTAATCATTTCATATATGTATCTCACTACTAGATGATGCCTCGCTTCCTTAAGAAATACAAATATGCACTGCAACCAGTTGGATAATTACTGCAGTGCTTAATGTATCAGCTGGCAGCACAATAAGTAATACCCAATGTATTGAGGTTTTTCCACCAGTGGATTTTTTCTTGACAATGACACTATTCATCATGGTCAGCTTAAAAAAGGGAGGATCAGGAAGTATTACACATCTTTTTCACAAATTAATTGGCCACCACAAAGTCCAGAACTTAACCCCAAGAATCTTGCGCTCTCCTGGAGAAGGTTTAACTCAGCGATCTTATGCCATCATCAAGACAAGAGGAAATGTCACAGCAAATGTAATGGATAAATTGGGGTAATAACAAAATGGATAAGGAGACAAGGACAGACTATAGAAAAACACTTAAATTACAGTTATATATTTTTGTGAATTATTATTTCAGTATGAAATAAGAATAAATAGGAAGCTCCAAAGGTTACTAATCAAGCAGAAGGAACTGAAATTCTGGTTAAAAGTGCAAGTCTCACTTCAAAAAACATTTAGAAGTTTAAACAAAGACTATTATGTTTAAATTTAACAAATCACTCCGGCTTCTATGGAACTTTGAAAATGCGAAAGAGTGAAATTTCTTACTTTTTTAATATCTTTAAGCTTAATCAAGTTTTTAATATTAGGGGGAAGCTGGCAAGGGGCATTGCCGTCCTAGGGAAAGCAAAGCAAATATTAAATCAGAAAGCACTGAACATATTATACAGTGCTTTACTATTACCATATTTGTGCTATGTCTAGAGGTGTGGGGAAATACATATAGATGTAACACACACATTAACTAGATTTAGCAATTACTGCAGCAATTGCGTAGGAGAGCTAATCTAAGCCATGCCAGGGTGTTTGCCTCGCAATGGGGCGCGCCACGGCAAAGTGCCATGCCACCCTGAATGGACACAGGCAGGCAGGACTGTGGTGGGGAGCACACAATACACGAGATAAACCAGCCGGTGAGTCACAGGGGGAGGCTACATGCACCACATAGACGGGTCAGTCAATGCAAATGTAATGGATTAACAATTCCTCCCCCGCCTCCCGCAGTAAGGGGAGAGGGGAAAACAACAATCAAAACTTAGATCGACATGCCATGAGATTCAAAACCTGTCAACCGTCCCTGCTCTGCTACAACCTTTGTTAATATGAAATAGGAATAAATAAAAAGCTCAAAAGATTTCTATTCAAGCAGAAGGAACTGGTTAATCACACAATATACATATATCTTATAAGTTTACAGAGAACATTGGAAATAAATGTAGTAATTAAATACTTATGTCAAACAATCATATAAGATGGTCCATTCAGATATTGTGTACATTTACACAGTGTTGGCAGTGTAGTATTGACCTTTTAAGTTTTCCCCTCTGGTTCAGTAGAACACAATTTAAAATGTCAACTCAATAGCTTTACAAACTGTAATTTGAGAATATCTTGCATTTAATTAATAATTAAATTTATAAAATCACATTTGTAATTTAATTAATCATCAAAATCTGAGGATATACCAGATTTTAGAGAACTAAATACATTTAAAGTCTACAAAACTATTTGGCTCCTCATACTATTGCAAAGGAGCAGGAAATCTGACAGCTCAGACAGGTCCTGTTCAACTTATGACAAAATAGACGAGACACCCCCACCGCCCCCCGCCCCCCCCTTAACAATTGACTTTTTTACCAACCTTCTTTGCTTTTAAGCTAGAGCTTCACTTGAAACATGGCTCTGTAGGTATAAATCAGGATCTGCGCTTTACCGTAGGCTGTTACAAGTGTCTGCACAGATCAGGTCAGTGCTTCTACTTGGAGGTCCTCATAAAGCACAACATGAAAATGATACTGAAAGAGAAACAGACACTTACAAAAATGAAGGTTGATTTGTGTGAATTGTACTGTGATATTGCCTTATTTTAAAAGGCAATGTGAGGGAGGGGACTATCTAGCCTTTTTCTTATTATTGCCAAATACCAGTGGTAAAAGTGGTGTACTTCAGTTGTTTTACAAATCAGCAGAGGAAGAAAGACAATGTACTGTACAACTATAATCTGGCATAGTACACAAGAATGCAGAATTACAAGTAATACAAGTCTGTTGGGAAACTTTTTGTTCTCATATGATTGAGTACTGATATTGGCATTACCATAGCAATGATGTCTGTTAGACAGAACCAATAAAGTCTCTACTGTAAAAGTAAAGAAGATATAAATGAAACTAAATGAAACACAACACTCCAAATGCACAGCCTTGATATCTTTATGCCATTACAGTGCCGCAGGTGGCATGATCAACAAAGTTGCTATATGTTTTAACGATAACACCAAATAGTGTTAAAAATTGGATATTCTCCTTATCATACATGAACTGGGTATGTATGAAATAATAATACACTGATCAGCCACAAGATTAAAGTGGTGCAGTGAATAACAATTATTGTTATAATTAGGACAGGAAAAATTTTACAATTCAGAATGTTGGGACGTCTGGCATGGCCCAATGTGGAAATTGATGATGGAGACATGCACAGGATGCCGTCTAAGTAATAGAGTTGCACAAGGTAGCCCAAATGAAAACATTCTGAGCCAGTAGGGCCCAAAGGGAATTCATTCATTTATTGTTGAGGCTTAAGGGTGATAAACAACAACTGCAGAGGAAGGATGTTAAGGGAAAAGTAGTGTTGGGGATGACATATCTCAGAAAGGTTTTATCCAAAGCAACTGGACCTGTTTGGTTTCTTGACAACATTTCACCCTTCCATTCCAGAGGGCTTTCATACCTTTATGTAAAGAACATTAGTACAATGAAGCTGACAAGTAGCTATATTAAAAAAAAAAACATCTTCAAATGCTGTTGAAGGTTGCTGATCGATATGCTAGGGGTGCTACCAAAAAGGAGTTTTAAGGTAATAATTTATTTAGGTACCTTATATAACCCAGAATTATAGTAACAATAATGGGAATTATTGTTAATAATATCCCACATCAAACCAACAAAAGTTTGCATTAACTATAGTTAATGCTAAATTTTAAGTTAATATTAGAATATTACATAAATATCAGTAATAAAGTTCTTGTTTCATTGTAGTGTAGCAGCTTTCGGGTTGGTCTTTGACACTCGGCACACCAATATCTGTAACAGCGTCATCCACGATCTTTATTTCAATTGCAAAATAACATTTCCAATAAAAATTATTGTAATTACCCAAAATAACTTATTAACTTACTATTAACTTACTTACATTATGACAATGCATAAGCACAATAACAGTAAAAAAAATAATTTAACAAGCTAAGATACCTATGAACACGTAAGGGGACAGTTTATACAGACGCACACCAACGGACAACATGCTAATCAAGCTAAATCCGCTAAATTAAGCACCGTTAAAATACACTTGTCAATCGAACTTAATAACAGAATCTTAGAACAACAAAAACCCATACGTTATTATTTCAAAATACGAAATATGAACACAATATAACTTTAGACACGTTAGCTTAACCGATCTACAGAGCATAGAAAAAGCACCCACCTGTAACAGCGTCATCCACGATCTAACGGGAGACTGCTGTTACACAATGTGTGCGTCCTCCCCGTGCGCCATCAATCAACTTCCCCTTTGTAACAACAGGCAATGTGGAACAAAAGTGCATGAAGGAATGAAAATTCTACAAAAATCACAAGATATAGTCAGAAACCCCAAAACTTTGAGAATGTTCACAGAAATAAAATAAAACAAAATTGACTCAGCCACAGTAGCTGCATGCCAACATATTCTGAAGGTAATTTACACCACTAACCAGCATCAGTCCTACAGGTTAACTAACAACTTCAAAAAACTCAGGGACAAACAGAAACTGTATTTTCTACTCTGCCTTGAAATGATTAGTAATTTAATCTAATACAGAAATGATTCAGTAGTACCTCCAAGTGTCATTGTCTCTAGGTTCAAGAGAGATATCCAGGATCTAGATTCACTTAATGTAAGGTGCAAGGTGTTTTTGTGCGTTTGTTTTTATAGCTATTTAATCTGACAGGGGTTTTATTTGATGTCTTATTGCGTATCCAGATATCTTGGATCTGGATGTTGATTTAACATAGGTGTCTCTGTCTGTTCATGTTTAGTACATTTAGTTATGTTCTATGTTCTTCTCTTGCATTTACATGCTCATCTTTGTGTCTTGTCAACTTTTTGTTTTTGTCACCTTTTCATCAGCTTGTCATCTTTGTCTTTGGTCATCTTTGTCTCTTTTTCTTTCTGTCCCCATCTTATCAGCTCGTCA
>JAUMTR010282639.1:166-12229 GCA_032270685.1 Microctenopoma stevenorrisi | reverse complement strand
CATGCATGGCTTAATCTTTGAGACAAGCATATGACTACTGGCAGGATCAACCAGGTAACTACAGTCACAGGGACCTCCAACCCGAGAGCAAGTGGAACCCCGCTTACCGAAAGGCGACCAAGAATATCCAAGGACATTCAGGGACGCATTCGTTTCGTCGTATTCACGAGCCACGGAGCTTGTTCTCTCTCACGAAAGGCAAACGCACGAAGCACGCTACTAAGTTTCCCCGTCAATGGCAACCTCTGGAAGGTTAACGCTCAGGGAAACCGCTCAGAAATAACACCTGTCAACAACAAATGCATCGTGTGAGAAGTTCACCCAAACCCTACCAGAAGCGAGAATCTTTCGATCTCAAGCCGCTCATACCACATCCCAACCATCGCATACAACACACAACTCTAAGGGGAGCCTAACTAGCCGAAGCTAGCGAGACAGCCGACCCGAAAGCCACACATTGCACACTCCGAACGCAAAGCGGTAGACCGCCCAGCGCCGTAGCACTCCGAGAACATTACCGAAGCGACAACGCAGACCGACTACCGCCAAACACCAACGCTACAGGGCGAGGCTCGCCGAAGCGAAAAAGACACGCAACTTAAAGATTGGATAAAGCGCAAATCAAAGATTGGATATAGCTCGAATTACTAATCTCGAAGTAGCGACAATACGCGCAATACGCGTAAGTATTCTTGAAAAATGAATACCCCGCAACTCAATACTTAATGGATATTTTGCTATTTTTCATCAGTGAACTGATTTCGTCCTTAACTTTCAGGTTTTTAGCACGTGACTTTTCAAATTTAGCAAATTTTGGAGAAGATGAACAACGGATTATTTCTCGAAGAAACGAATGGCGGATGGATGAACAATGAAAGATGAAAAGAAATTCTGAAACTGAAACAAAAATTCTATCTACACTACACAATAATAAGGTTACTTTTATTGTCATTTGAATGAGATTTAAAGTTATTACATTACATTATATTTTAACTTCAACCGCTTTAAAGTAAACTTTATAAGGCAATCAATGTTATTTTTTTTTAATAATAATATATCATTTTACTATGAAAACAGAATGAACACAGCCCATGTAAGCTTAATAAATACTTCAATTTGACCTGTCCATAGCACGAGCGGAACTTTTTATACCTACTTCTATTACGCGGAGATTCTTATCAATCTTCAAATATAAATATTGTATAAATATTGTATTTTTGGGTTTTAAACTGTCTTAACAGCGCAACAGTGAACACATCTGACTATAAAATAAAAGTATTTTGCGAGATAATTTATGTTGGTGTTTACTGTAGGTATGTAGGATGTAGGTAGGATTTGGAATTTTCCGCCGGGTGTGTCAGGTCTGCGTTAGGACGTCTATTTAAATTGATAAGTTTGAACAATACTGGGTAGTTTTCATGTAGCTATATAAGAACAAAAAGATACCGGAACTTTTTATACCTACTTCTATTACGCGGAGATTCTTATCAATCTTCAAAAGTAAATATTGTAAATATTGTATTTTTGGGTTTTCCTCTCTAAACAGCACACGAGTGAACACATGTGACTATGAAATAATGCATTTTTATGTCTTGTTCTTGTTTACATTGTGATATAGTACTTTTTCACTTGTGGTAGGTGTCTTGCGTGCAGTGTCTATATTTAAATTGATCAGATATATATTACCGTAGCTTACTGGGTAGTTTTAATATAGCAGGTATGTCGTAGAAGAACAAAACAATACCGGAACTTTTTATACCCTACTTCTATTACGCCACGGTGCTTCTCTGCAATCTTCAAGTATGATACTTGTAATAACTGTATTTTTCTTTTTAAACTGTCTACACAGCGCACCAGGGAAGACAATACACCTTTTCACACTTCCGTGTTTTTGTGGGAGAAAAAGCAAACAAGAACTCTCCACCGTTGCCTAGACAAATATTTTGGGAAGAATAACAAAATAGCCAATCTGGAATAACTCGAAAATAAAACAGTCTTAAATCTTGATTTTTTGCACAATAATATGAAATAATATCTTAATTTAACAGCCAAAAAATTGGAAACACTGATTCATTTTTCTTAAAGTTATAGGCATTTAAAAATATCGCAAAAGTAGTTTTTCGTAATTTTAAAAAAATTCAGCAAATAAATTTTGGTAATTTTTATTCAAAAATAACGGTATACCTATACATTTAGACATATTAAAATTCCAAAGTATAATATTATCTTGAAATATTTAAAAGTGTATTAATGCGTTTTCTTCCCCACTAAGCACTAACAAAATTCGCATTTATTCTTCCTTTTTTATTTAAACAGCGCGGAAGAGAGCACTGCAATGTTTTTGTCGGCGCTTCTTATCTTTAATCTACTTCCGGCTTTTTCACGCTCAAACACGGAACTATGAAAAGGTGTATTAGCCTAAATTTAATTCGGTCTATAGATAATATTGGTTAATTTTTTTTAGAAAAAGTAACATTTTACTAATTTTTAAATTCAAAATGGCTGGTATTTAAGTAAATATATCCGCTATTTTTAAAGCTATCTTCAAGAAATAAATAGTAAATAGTTAAGAAAGGGCCGCGTAATCAGCATGCCAAGTATTATTATGTATATTCACACCAATAAAAAGTTACGAGAGTTTAAATTTGATTAATGTTAACGTAAAATGGAATTAAAATTCGAATTGGAACTCCTGGAATTCGGAATATATTAGTGCCCCCTAACTTTGGATTCGGAATCCACTCCTGGAATTCGGAATCCACTCCTGGGATTTGGAATCCACTCCTGGGATTTGGAATTCCCGTAACAATTGTAACTTGAAATGTAACATTTGAAAATTGAACATGTTATAATTTTAATTTCAGACATATGACGAAAAAACGTCATATGACGAATGATCGTCAATCATCATGTTAAGTAAAGACACATCCATAGTAGACGATTCTGTCAATGTGTGTGAACTATGTAGAGTAAGAAAAGTAATTTATTTCATACGTCACGCACCATAAAATATAGAAAATAAATATAATTACAGACATATGACGAAAACGTCGTGTTTCAAATGATCGTCAATCATCATGTTAAGTAAAGACTCATCCATAGACGATTCTGTCAATGTGTGTGACCATTGTAGAGTAAGAAAAGTAATTTATGTTCATACGTCACGCACCTTAAAATACAGAAAATAAATATAATTACAGACATATGACGAAAACGTCATGTTACGAATGATCGTCAATCATCATGTTAAGTAAAGACTCATCCATAGACGATTCTTTCAATGTGTGTGACCTTTGTAGAGTAAGAAAAGTACAGTAATATGCTTTTTATTTCGTGGAAAAATCTTGCTTCGTTCTCAAGATATATTTAATTTAGTGAAAGTGAAAATTAGCTTGATGACATCACTATGTATTGCTCGATGACATCACAATCATTTAGCAGATATGTATTTTCCTTATAACTAAAGAAATCTTAGAGCTATTGATTTGATTTTTTTCTAAACTAACTAATAATATTGACTGGATCATGGTGTTATTAAATATTTATTGAATTCGAACTGGAAATGCTATTTCTAAAAATGACCATATAATTGTGATGTCATCAATCTATGCACTGTGATCATTATGTCCACTTTCACTTTCACTATATTGATCATATCATGAGAACAGAAAAAGATTTTTCAACCAAATAAAAAGCATACTATTTCATTTTGAAAGGTCTATATTCTGAGGCAAACTTGTCAAATCGCTTGGGGTTACCTTTAAATAAAGACTCATCTATAGACGATTCTGTCAATGTGTGTGACCTCTGTAGAGTAAGAAAAGTAATTTATGTTCATACGTCACGCGCCTTAAAATACCGAAAATAAATATAATTACAGACATATATGACGAAAACATCATAACACGAATGATCGTCAATCATTTCCTCCAAAAAAGCATAAAATCTCAATTTTTTGAGAAATCCTCCTGAACAGGAGAAAAACATAAAACAATAATCTACTGTTTTAGATAAATTACCCAAGATAGGAGATTTTCTCCCAAATGGGAAAAGTGCCGTACTGTCTGATGATAGTTATGTATGTATTCTTAGAGTCAACAATGTCGTTTCCGTAAAGTGGTAATTATAAACTGACAATAAGATGGTTCTTTATACAGTTTTACGTTCATTTTTCATGCTAGCATGGGTTAGACGGATATTCTCACTTCCGGTATCTTTTAGTGTGATAAATGACATGACTTTAAGAATATCAAAAGAAGGGAAAACAAACCAGTGTTGTCAAGGTTTCTCTCCTAAATATCGAATGTTTATGTCATTTCTATTTAAAGTCGTTGACAGATTTCTAGTATTTTCACATTATGCAAAGATCAAGGATTAAACAACAACATAATAAATTAATATATATCAAGATACTGGATCCGAGAATAGTACATACCTATGTATGAATCCTTAAAATGAAGATAAAAATGGCGGTGCCCCTTATAAATCCAGCTCAGTAGTAGCTAAGGTACATCTAGTTAGTGGGCTATTCTCCATTTAAAACCATAAAAATATATTCCTTGCCTTTGTGCATCATTGTAAAGGAAATAAATGTGGATCTCTAAACGTCGTATGGGCGATTCCATTTTATATCGATACATAGGGGTGTACGTAAATTTCGAGAGGATATAATTGTTTAATTTATAATTGTTTAATTTCCATTGCATCATTGTAAAGGAAATAAATGTGGATCTCTAAACGTCGTATGGGCGATTCCATTTTATATCGATACATAGGTACGTAAATTTCGAGAGGATATAATTGTTTAATTTCCAGGGGGTGTATTTTTGTTTTTCTAGGGCAATACCCATGTCCTAGGTTTTGTGTCAAAATAAGGTTAAACAGGGTTTATAAGGGTCAATCCTATTATATACCCTGTGTGAAATGACCCAATCGGGGTCAGAATACGGTCAAACAGTGATATAATAGGGTCAGACCCCGACATGACCCTGTGGTGTGCAACACAAAGTAATGGGGTCATAATAGGATTGAAGGACATGTTCATTTAAAAACCGTGAAAATGCCTGTTTTGTCTCATTTAAACGTGGACCTTGAGGATACAAATATAACATGATGAATAAATAAATTTAGTGAAATATATTCAAAATACAGTACTAAAAATAAAAGGAAAATGTGGTGAAGGTCCCATGTTGATATATCACTTACATCAATAGTTATAACCAGTTAAAGCTGGGGCAATTTTGGGATACAAATCTAACACCCTTAGAAATATTTTTGGGATTCAAATGTCCATAACTTCCTCATAATATGGTCGAATTGGATGAAATTCGAACATATTAATCTATGAGTGACTATGGAAATGTCACAAATTAAGTTTTTTCAAAATGTCAATCTGGGATAAAATATAAAAACTTTAAGATTGATATTATGTAACTAACTATGACAAGTTTCAAAATAAATGAGCCCGACCAAGACCTCTATTTACATGATTTTTTTCCTTTCAGTGCAGCTGAAATTTACAATCCAACCGAAGGAACAGAATGATAGGTTAGTATATATATATAATAGCTGTGCAAAGCCTAAGGGTACTAAAGGATGAATAGCCAGGGAAATAGTTCGGCGGATATTGTAGATGAACATATAGGTAGAAAATGTTAAGAAAAATACACACAATTTACTGGAGGAAAGGACCATCCGCCAATATTATACAAAATCATGGATATAAGCCCTTCTCTATAGCAGCTTCGCCTCCAAATACTTTTTTATTTTATTTTGTATGTTTGCAGCTTCGTACCAATAGGTGTTTATTTTCTATGGTATGAAGTGAAGTGTCATATCTTAGTATCCTTATTTTTTGTAAATTTGTGTTATAAATAGAAAAAAAAAAAAAAAATTAAAAAGGTGTTTTAAAATACCCATAAGTGTTATATAAAAGTATATCAAAACACTTTTTTAAATACCTAGAAATGTTTTATCATGTAACATATAAGGTTAGGTTAACCATTTGGTTTCTTTAAAGTACTATTCTAGGTTTTCTCAAAAAAAAACAGTAAAGGTGTTCTATTTCAAAATACCATTAGGATGCCGGTTGTAGAACTCCTTTTCCAGTATTAAAAAATAACTTTCAAACTCTCAGTGTACATTTTTACGCAGCCCCCTCCCCTACATGATGGAGATTCTACCCCTAAATAATTATTATTATTGCAATATTAATTATCTTACAACACAAATGCACTTCTTCTTTTTCGATTAAATTCGTGGTTCAATTCCTTCCGGTATTCACCCCTCTCGCAATTTAAGCAGGGACACAATCCCGAGTAGAATTCCCCACCCCGGACCAATTTTTATTAGTTACATTTTAACATAAATATATGCAGATAATTGCCTCCCATGCATTAAATGGAAGGAGACTAATTGCATATTTGTGTAAATGACCATAATATACTTTAGAAAATATAATTTTCAAATAAATCCTAGAAACTCTATTTAGGAAGATATAAATCAACTGCCATTTTTTTTTTAGTGTGGGATTTAGGGTGATTCCCCACAGGAAATCCTGGAAGGTGTGTGTGGGGTCAATTTTATGATTGGCTCAAGTTAAAATAGTTTTTATTGTGGTTGAGTGCTTTTTATGACATAAAAATAAATTTATTTTTAATTTGAATTTGTAGTAGTTATCAAGAGATTCGAGAAAAATATGGCCAATATTTTATCGAGTTTTTTATGTTTTTTAAAATATTTAACGACCCTTTAGGCGAGTTAAATATTGTTAAGAAAAACATAAAAAACGAGAAAAATATGTCATATTTTTCGAGAATTTCATTGATAACTAGTTCATCATTAGGTTTTCATTTTAAATCGTTTACTTTTTTAATCAAATGAAATTCAAAGGTTAGTACTATGTACAAATTTTACAGTGGAAGAATATTTGGATCAATCAGACATCTCATATTTGCACTCTCGTTCTTAACCAATCAAAATCAAGTATTTCAATGATCAACCAATCAAAAAGAATATTGAGTTTTTGCACTCAAAATATGGAATATATTTTCTCTTCATTAGCCAATCAGATTCGAGATATTTTTGCAACCTAATGATAAAACCCTATATCAACTGGGTGATTTCAAAAGTACTATTTCCGGGGGACGGATTCCGCCCCCTCCATAAATTTTGAACGCTAAATGCTTTATATTAGATATTTTGCATAGTAGTAGTCAGACATCTAATCTACACAGCTGTGTAACTATTTTTGCAAAGACGTCATTATTTTTTTGATGACATACAAGCTCTTGTTTTCAAAATAGTTGGCCTTAAACAGGACAGAATTTACTAAATTGACTTTGACTAAAACCCAAATTTTCGTAATATTTGTAGCTAAATATCGTATTTGAAATTTCTCATGAAAAGAAAATTACTGGGCCGTTTCCATCAAAATCTTTTCGATATCAGGACAGAGAATTTTGCTCCCATTTTTTCAAAATTGGTATGAAAGTATAAAATATAGTATTTTTGAATATTTAGGGCAGATTTCGACAAGCTAATGATTTTCTTTTTTGTCCTTAGGTCCTCTTTAGTCGAAAAATCAAATTATTCGTTATTTATCCAAAGATTTTGATCTGATTCTGCCAAAAAACTTATTAGTAGAAAATATTATTTTGGAGTTAACTTTTTAGACAGTATATTGTACTCTAAAAAGTTTCTTTTATTTAAAGGGATCTCAAAGCTCATTTACAAGTTGATCTCATATTATGGAGGCAAATATATATTGTTTCATTGTTGGTTTCATTCGTCAAATATATAATGAACAGTGCTTTTTATTTCGTAGGAGGTTCTTAAACTGTTCTCAAGTCATTTGTGTTCTAGTATTCAATGTTAATTTTAAACAAGGAGATTTATGAAATTTGTGACATCACAAGGTTGTACCAACATATTTTCAGAATATCAGTAAATCAAGGCCTGTCGGTAGTTCAAGGCCCCTTCATGATTTTTTATATTATTTTAAAACAGTTGAACTTTTATTTGTTACTTTTTAACAACATTTTAACATATTACTACAGACCTCTGGTCCGAAATTCACCGAAAAACGTATATTTAGAATTTTATTTTGTAATATTTATTTGTATATTTTTAGCATCCTCACCGGAATCTAACTTTCTGCAAATCGTCAACTGGTATCAAGTCTATATTGACAGATTCACTTTGCTGTCCTTCTGTCTACGCTGTGCGGATTGTCTATGTTAAATATCTAGTAAACCATCTAGAAGAATTTATCACGACCGTTTCTAACATGGATTTCATTGTAATGATTGGATTATCAACAATTCGTTCGAAACAAGGTAATACTTACATATTTTTTGTAAAAATCATAGACTGTAGGCCAGATAAATATAAAATTTTGTTTTTTTAGAGAAAACCAGTTCCTTAGTTAATCCATCTCAAAGAATGTCGTAGCTACTTTTGTAAAGAAGTATTACCTATTTTATACTTATTATTTATTATTCGGATTGTTGTTTATTTGATAGCAATATTTAAATTTAAAGCAATTAAAAAGTTATTTATTAATTTAGGTGTTGTATAATGCAATTAATTCAATGAAAATAGTCAGACTGGTGATATTCTAGTATAAAATTTCAATTGTATCGAAGTTAGCTAAAATAAATGTATTCATAGGGTGACGTCATCATAAACATTTATTAACGTCTGCTGTGTAGCGAGTTTTTACTGCTGGATGCCCTTCCTAACACTAACCTACTGAGGTAATGTAGGGCAGCAGGTCCTTTTATCGTGGGGACACACTAGGTACTTGCCAACCAATGATTATGACCATCCCCTGGTCATTAAGCAGTTTAATGTCAGTTCCCAATGTCATACTCCGGACACTTGTAAATTAATTCTGATATTTTATTCAGTAATTTGTCCGTTTTTTAATAAAACGATTTCAAGTTTTTTCTTCTCCACTATAATTTCTGTACGGTACAATAAGAACATGTGTTTTAAAATAATTTGTCAAGAAGAAAAATGTTTTAACATAAATAATTTCATTATATGATAAGAAACCATACCATCGTTTCTCATACAAAAGATATTTTAACATGGCATCCTCAAGTTTGTTTATTACTTCAAATACTAATTCTATACGCGTCAACACTCTCATCAGACAAAACGATATGTAGTAATTTTATAGTTGAATAATCTTATTTTATTCTATGGATATTATATAACTCGATTTTTTTAACAAGTCTGAAGGGCTTTATTGTAATAATACATACACCAGCATTTGTTTGTATATCTGGTCTATAAAATACACAACAGTGACGTGATATTTGCGTATTTTAGATTTTTGTTTCTGTGTTATTAGTTACTTTATACCTCCCGAATATCATGATTGTACTTATGATTAACGTAAAATAAAATTATATTTGTAATTTTTGGCTAATTCCCAATCGGGTATGTAAAACATACTTGCCGAATTTTAAAAAAGTGGCAAAAAAAGATTTTTAAATCTTAATAAACGGAATTACATTTCAGCCCAAACTATTTTCTATCTGCACTTTTTTAAAAGATTTAACGTAATCAAAATATAAAAGAAATCCTGTTATAATGCCTAGAAAATCTATAAAGATGTTTCTCGACTTTAATGGGGGATGCATCGAGGAGGGTGTAGTACCGCATTTTTTCCAAAAAAAAAAAGAATTTTTCACGAACAAAATGAATTTTTTTTTTGAATATGTGAACAAAGCTAGTATTTAAGAATATTATTAAGTGAAAAAAGAATTTGGGGGCATATTTTGACCCCTGGGGGTACCCCCAAAGTTGCGGAACTGCACCCCTCGATCAAGCGGTTCTTAGATATGTTTTTTCCGCAAAGTTTGATTGTTAATAATTGTTAAAAATCTTTTTAGTTCTTTTTATGATGCGAGATATGTTCGAGCAACATAGTATGAGTGCCACTGCTACAAATACTATCACCACCAATAATGATATTGATTGCGTTACATATGCTGCTACTATAATAGTTCTGCTGATGCTAGTATGCTTAGCGATGATGTGAAATCCTACGGATACTTATCTAAGTTAGCAAGAGTTTATAGCAGGTATTATAACTATTTATAATTTGAAATTTTGAAATAACTAGTTTAAAAGTTTGTAATAATTCGTTAGTTACTGATGTTTATACATCAGAGACAATTTTATATCATTTAACTCTATTACTACGGAATAAGGGGGCGGGAAGTGTCGCCATTTTTTAAAGTGGCGTAATTCTTTTCCCTCAAACCAATTTTAAATGAAATTTGAAAATTCAGGTAAGGTGTTAGAAGTCACCACTACGTGCCCCCCAAAATAGAAAAGAATATTTGGTATGAAATGTATTAATTACTATAGCAAAAAAACATACATATTCATTCAATAACCTATTTTATAAGAGATTTGCCAGGAAGTGCCATTTTGCTGATTTTTTCGTACATAATTGCAAAGTTGAACGTGGGTCCCAGTATTAATAGGGTTTTAAGAAAGCATCAATTGATCAATATTCGCAAATAATGTACATAATTACTTCTAACAGATAGAATATATATAACCATAAAATGAGGGAAAATATGTAATATTCCTCTCTTGAGATTAATTATCTATGTTAAAGCTACTACAACATCATTAGAGCAGTTTAGTGGGAAAATCATTAGAGCAGTTTAGTGGGAAAATCATTAGATCAGTTTAGTGGGAAAATCATTAGAGCAGTTTAGTGGGAAAATCATTAGATCAGTTTAGTGGGAAAATCATTAGATCAGTTTAGTGGGAAAATCATTAAATCAGTTTAGTGGGAAAATCATTGGATTAGTTTAGTGGGGAAAATCATTAAATCAGTTTACTGGGGAAAATCATTAGATCAGTTTAGTGGGAAAATCATTAAATCAGTTTAGTGGGAAAATCATTAAATCAGTTTAGTGGGAAAATCATTAGATCAGTTTAGTGGGAAAATCATTAGATCAGTTTACTGGGGAAAATCATTGGATCAGTTTAGTGTTCAATTAAAATAAGTTTATGAGGAACATTTGAAAACTGGTTCCTCAAAGTCTAAAATGGGTCACATAGGAAAATAGCCTTCAATTAAAATAAGTTTTTGAGGAAAATATCAACGATTGTTCACTTAGCTATTTATTATTTTTAAATTCATCTTTCGTAGATACATGTACGGAGTGGACGATATTTAACAACAGAACAGAAAGACACGTGCACCAACAGCAAATCGGAATGAAAAGAGAGATTGCGTCCACCAATATGGTAAGTGTTTTCACGTTTGTGGTCATATAGCTATCTCCAAGTGTCGTAAACACGAAAATAGAAAATGTTATAAGTAACAGTACATAAAGTTTGTTCTAAACGATACTCGATAAATTGTGTACAGTCCCTCGACAAAAATAGGAAAATAGTGTCCAATTAAAATAATTTTGTGAGGAAAATAAAATAACTGGTTTCTCAAAGTCTATGATAGGGGCACATAGGAAAATATTTCTCAATTAAAATAAGTTTATGAGGAAAATATGAAAATTTGTTCATCAAAGTCATAATATATAATAGTGTCACATAGAAAATATTGTCCAATTAAAATAAGTTCCTGAGGAAAATATGAAAACAGGTTCATCAAACTCTATAATGGCGTTACATAGAAAAATAGTGTTCAATTAAAATAAGTTTATGAGGAAAATATGAAAACTGGTTCCTCAAAGTCTATAATGGTGGCACATAGAAAAATAGAGTTGAATTAAAATAAGTTGAGGAGGAAAATATGAAAACTGGTTCATCAAAGTCTATAAGGGTGTCACATAGAAAAATAGTGTTCAATTAAAATAAGTTTCTGATGAAAATATGAAAACTGGTTCCTCAAAGTCTATAAGGGTGTCATAGAAAATAGTGTCATGAAAAATAGTGTTCAATTAAAATAAGTTTCTGATGAAAATATGAAAACTGGTTCCTCAAAGTCTATAATGGTGTCACATAGAAAAATAGTGTTCAATTAAAATAAGTTTCTGATGAAAATATGAAAACTGGTTCCTCAAAGTCTAT
>JAUMTR010282539.1:0-12243 GCA_032270685.1 Microctenopoma stevenorrisi | reverse complement strand
CTATGGTGGCTAACCATATCTGTCAGGCAGATAGCCCCATAGTCGAGAAGTGGCAACAACTGAGCTGCAACAACAGCTAGCCATCGCCCTTTGGTCTCACACATGGTGTCATATTTAGATAAGGAAATTTAAGTATTTGTTGGACATTAATAAACATCTAAACCGTGAATACAAGACTTTCTTCTGCTGCCATCCAACCTATCTATGCCAGTCAACTAGTAAGTCTAGCTTACCAGTTGGACTGACCCCCTGACTAAGGAGCCAGCTCCTACGGGTTCGATACTGCACGAGCTAATCCCCATTGCAAATCCGGTATCTGGCTCTACACCCGTGGGACGTTAAGGACCCTTGGTCACATATGGTGGAGAAACACGGGTAAATGGTTTATAAGAACTAGGCACAGATAGAGGGTTTACAGTAGAAAGTGATTTCCAGCAGCAGATAAACTTCTGAGTCAGAAATGTGCCAACTTTGGAACTTTTGCACCGGTAATGTGATGTTGGACACTTAAAAACCAGCTTCAGGATCAAACAGGAAACATCCAGACAGAGGGCCACCTGTGTGACGAAAACTACAGAGGGTGAGTACAGAACTTGTATGTTTTTCCTGTTGCTTGTTAATTGTGACCACAAATTAATCTAAGAATTCAAAATTGAGATATTAGAGGTAATTTAAGAAATAATCATGACTCAAAAGAAAGCGAAACGAAATAACTGGTGTTGTAGTAAAAAGAAATGTGCATCTTTGATTAATTATGTAGAAAATGAACCTAAGATAAAATTTACTTCAGAGCTAGATAGAAATCTAGTGGATGTTAAAATTGGGAATCAAAATATTAGTGCTTTAGTTGACTCTGGAGCAAGTATAAGTTGTATCAGCAAATGTATATTAAACAAACTTGTACCAGATGCCAGAATTTACAATAGTTCACTTCAGAATGTTGTGGGAGTTTGTGGAGAAGTTCACAGAATATTAGGGGAGACCACTGTTGAAATAAAAATAGGAAATATTGGGATCAAACACAAATTTAGGATATTTGAGACTTTGCATGCTAAGCTTATATTAGGGTTAGACTTTCTTAGAGCAAATAAGATCAAGACTGATTTTGGCAGTATGAAACTAACGATAAGTGGCGCCAATGTGCAGACAAATAGAAATCACCATGCAGGCCCTTTCATTGGGACAGTTACAGTAGAAACATATCCAGACCCAAGTACGCCTGCAACAGTAGCAACAACACTGTCAAATATTGTTGTTCCACCACATAGTGAAATGATTGTGCCACTTCAAGTACCGAAATTTAGGGAGGGAGCAACAGTTTTAATGGAACCAGTGTTAGGTCTTTCGAAGAAGTATGAATTAGGGGGAGGAAAGACTATAACACAAATAAGTCAAGGGAAAGGAACTTTTCTGATAATGAATCCAACCAGTTTGCCCATTATGTTAGCACCACAGACAAAACTTGCCAAAGTTGAATTAGTGAATGACAATTTCATACATGAACTGTCCTCAAGTAGAACTGCTGATGTTAATTCTGTGTCTTCAAACCCTGGAATTTCTTCTAAACATTACAAACAAATGGTATTGAATTTGGGAATAAATTTGGAAAACAGAGATTTGACAGAAGAACAAAAGACAAAACTCTACCGCTTTATAGGTCAAAACAGGGATATTTTTGCCAAAGACTTATCAGAATTAGGAGAAACAAACTTTCAGTACCATACAATTCATACAAAAGACGATATACCAGTCAGTGCAGGTCCTTACAGACAATCACCTCAGATGAGAGAACAACTGGACAAAATTTTAGATGAAATGCTAGAGAACGGGATAGTTGAAGAATCAACATCGCCATATCATAGCCCTGTTGTGCTCGTTAAGAAAAAGTCCAATGAATTTCGTTTTTGTGTTGATTTTAGACTTTTAAACAAAAGGAGTGAGCCGATATCTTTCCCAATACCTCATATTACTGATGTGTTTGACACCCTAGCAAATTCAAAAGCTGAGATTTTTACATCGTTGGATTTGAAAAGTGGATTTTGGCAATTACCGTTGGATCCAGCTACTAAACACAAGAGTGCTTTTATTACTCACAGAGGAGTATATCATTTCAATCGTCTACCTTTCGGCTTGTCCAACAGCAGTTTATCATTCCAGTGCCTTATGACTAAAGTGTTGAAGAATCTCAATTTTAAGATAGCTTTGGTATACATTGACGATGTACTGATATTCTCTCAGAACTTTGACCAGCATCTAGAACATCTAAATATGGTTTTTGACAATCTCAGACAGGCTAACCTCAAACTTCACCCTGCTAAATGTGTGTTCGCATCTAAAAGTTGCAAATACTTAGGACATGTCGTTTCAAAAGATGGAGTTAAGGTTAATCCAGAAAACACAGAAAAGGTGAAGAAGTTTCCCACTCCAAAAAATTCAAAACAAGTCAAAAGTTTTCTCGGCATGGCAAACTTTTATCGACGCTTTGTGAAGGATTATGCAAAAATAGCAGCCCCACTGACAAATTTGTTGAAGAAAGATGTGCAGTTCAGATGGTCCACAGAGGCACAGTGTGCGTTTGACAAATTGAAAGAAGCCCTCATCTCGGCACCAATACTAGCATTTCCACAGTTTGAGTTGCCATTTATTCTGACAACAGATGCCTCAGACTACTCCATCGGATACATGCTCAGTCAAATCCAGGATGGCAAAGAGCACGCCATTGCCTATGGGGGAAGATCACTCAGAGGATCGGAGCTGAAATGGCATATTACGGAAAAGGAAGCTTTAGGATTAGTTGACGGTATTCAGCATTTCAAGCATTATTTGGTAAATCAGCCTTTCACAGTGTATACAGACAATGTTTCAGTTCAATATTTACAGAACATTAAAGACTGCCAAGGAAGATTAGGCAGATGGAGTCTTCTACTACAGGGATATCAGTTTAAGATTGTTCACAAAGCTGGTAAGCTGAATCCAGTGGATCATTTGTCAAGACAACATTATGAAAATACGGAACCAGATGTCTCAAATAATTTAGAGGACCATGTGTTTATGATGAAACATGAAGAACTTGACAAACAATACTTGCAGACCACGATCATTTACAAAGGTGAATCGGAGCAAAATATTATTGGTAATTTGGACAAACAACCTCGTCCAGAGGTACCAATACCAAATTTAGAAGAACTACAGAAAGCTTGTCCTGACCTTGCAGAAATCTACAACTACAAGCTCTCAAGACAACTACCTCAAGATGAGTTATTGGCTAGAACAGTCGTCGCTGAAGCTTTCAACTTTGAAATTGAAGATGGGATACTAAAACACTTTTACTCCAAGCGATGTAAAGGAGTTCCCAAAGAAGAACGACTGGTCAAACAAGTAGCCATACCAAGAATTCTGAGGGATGACATTCTGCGTTCATACCATGATTGCATAGCTGGTGGAGGTCACCAAGGTTTTGAGCGGACATATGCTACGCTCAGGAACAAGTATTTTTGGCCATCGATGTATGAGGACATCAGACAATACGTAAAGACTTGCGAGCGTTGCCAGCAGTCCAAACAAAATGTTCATGCCAAACCGCCTCCTCTGCAACCACAACCAGTGGATGATGTCTTCAGCAGGTGGCACATTGACATTTTGAGTGGTCTCCCTACGACAAAAGAGAAGTACAAGCATGTTCTTCTGGTAGTGGACAGCTACTCAAAATGGTGTGAAGCCTTTCCTCTAAGAACACAAGAAGCCACAGAAGTTGCTGCTGTTCTATACCGTGAGATAATTACCAGATATGGAGCACCTAGGATTCTCATATCAGATCGTGGAAGGAATTTTATGTCTAATCTGGTGAAAGCTTTAGCTGAGCTGTTCCAAATCACTCGGCATTATACAAGTTCCTACCATCCGCAAACCAATGGATCTGTCGAGCGAATGAATTCAGTCATACTTCAGGCACTTCGCATCTACACGAAAGGTCAGCAGGATGATTGGCCAGATGTGCTGCCTGGTATAATGATGGCTTATAGAGCAACACCAGCAACCCAGTCAACAGACTATTCTCCATTCTTTATACTATTTGGAAGAGAGATGACACTACCTATTGACTCAGCATTGGTACCAAAGGAACATTTGACACAGGATCATAAGGTTTTTCTGAGTAGAATATTGAACAACTTAGAGATCACAAGGAAGCTAGCAAAGCAAAATGTTGAAAGAGCACAGGAAAAGTATAAGAGACAGCATGATAAGAGAGCCATGGAGCCAGAATATCATCCTGCACAAAGAGTTTGGTTGTACTGCACCAAGGTACCAGTAGGCAAAGCACCTAAACTGCATAGAAAGTGGGTTGGACCATATTATATTACACAGATAGGTCCAAATCACACATTCAAATTAAGACATTGTGAAACAAATAAGGAGATTCGATCCATGATCAATGTGAGAAGATTGAAGCTATATTATGATCCAGAAAGTAGGCCAACAAATCCGCCAGAGGAATATGAAGAAGCAGAGGTAGAATTAGACCCAGATGAAATACAAGAAGTGCCAGTGAATGAGCCTCAAGTTGAAAATGTTCCTATAAGAAATCAGAATGGTCAGCAAGGACAGAACCTAGGTGGTCATGAAAGAATAAACAAGGATCGAAACAAGGTCAAACTAGTAAACAAAGAGAAGCTGAACGGTCCGGAAGCAAGACATGCACAGAAGCTGCATTTAGGTAACAACAACCAAAGTCAGGGTACAAACCATAGAATACATCAGGAGGTAAAGCCAAGTACTAGTAGGGAATATAATGAAAAACATCAAGGGAACAATAAGGGAAACACACAGAACCAGAAACCTGCATGTCAGGACTGTAAGAATGGGTTATGTAGACCATTTGCAGAAGAAGAAATAGACAGAGTGTTGTCGTCTACCAGAAGTAATGGTGTTCTGTATTATAAGATCAAGTTTAATAACAAAGGGAGAAATACAGAATGGTATTTTGCATGTAAGATTCCATCTAGGTTGGTAAGAGAGTTTCATGCACACCGAACCATGACAGGTAAAAGATGACGAAAACCTCTGCAGGAAAATCAGCACAAGTTTTTCAACGAACCAGAAATAAATGTTGTTGCAGAGAAAACAGAAGAAAATTTGCAGAAACATACAAGAAAAAATGATTTCATCTTTCGAAATAACAGAATCATGGCAATACGAGAAATAGAAAACAATATTTTCTTTCTCATGCAACAAGGTACAGAGCATCCCAGATGGCAGAGCATGCATTCAGTTGAAGAGCAGGCTGGAGACTATATAATCTATCTCAAAGAACACTACAGAAATCAACTGGTCCAAGACAAGATAGACTTTATAAAAGAAAGGAATTTTCCAAAGGAAAAAAGG
The DNA here is from genome assembly GCA_032270685.1 of Microctenopoma stevenorrisi. Taxonomy (NCBI): domain Eukaryota; kingdom Metazoa; phylum Chordata; class Actinopteri; order Anabantiformes; family Anabantidae; genus Microctenopoma; species Microctenopoma stevenorrisi. Next base: position 6,861 of record JAUMTR010282539.1, on the reverse strand, counting down.
CCAACTGTTCATGTAACTATGGGCAACATTACAGAAGTTATTTTCAATCTTGACGGAACTACAGATTACCTACTGGGATACAAAAACCCGTCCATACCACCAGTTTTGAAAAGTATTGAACAATGCCCAAATGGATCTCTTGATCATTTAATCTTTGTGCTTGAATCACAACATAAGAAAATATTTGGCTTGGAACAATAAATAATGAAAATCAGAAAAGATAAATTACTTAAGGTATATAGACAACGCACTTTAAATTTTGAGTTTTAAAATTTTAAAATAATAAAATTTAGATTATAGTATAATAAAGTAATTATAAAATATATGGTGGGCCAAGCTTTGATATTATAAGGAGCCAAAACTATCTGCTTAATGTAATTTAAGTGTAATTATTGTGCTATAGGACTTAATATCTCTGCAGGATATTATTTCCAACCCGCCCTTATAACATCCAACTTTGGTGTGCAAAAAATCAGCAGAAAATATTTGAAGTTAACAAAAATCAGAGAAATTTCATTTTATATTTTGATAAAAAACCACCATTCGAAAATTAATATTAGTGATTGTAGAATATTGCATCATTATAACAGAAATCAGAATGTATCAAATAAATAAGACATCCTATGGTATTAAGATGTAATATAAATTATGTGTATAAATAAATTTCATATAGGGTATTAAAACGCAAGTAAAAAGAACTGATAAATTAGAAAGTTTGCATATGGTCACAGTTTTCATGCATATAGGAATTGTAACATGCACATGTTCTGTACTAGATCAATCTTCAGACATCACAGAGATATAGCTACAGAGGAGACAATGCAAGTTCCTTGATCACCATAGTTCTTAGATGTCCACATCAGAAGTTGTCAGTAAATAATGTAATGTTTGTTACATATTGTGCAAAATATTGGATTAGTGTTATGTTAAAACGAAATAAAATGTGCAGAGAAACAGATGAAGTTGGAGCAGTATATACGAAAATGTTAATGGTCGAAGATGACAAATGAAGAATAGATTATACAAATCAGAGCAAAATGGTGGTTCAGTCATATATAAAGTGGTGTAGTGTTAATAGAAGTGTTAAAATTAAAATTGAAGTGAATGTTAAAATTGAAAGTGAGATGCAGAAATGTGAAGAAAAACCCAAGGAGGTTAGTGAAGCAAAAACCCAAGGAGGTTAGTGAAGAAAACCCCAAGAGAGGTTGGTGAAGTAAAACCCAAGGAGGTTAGTGAAGAAAAACCCAAGAGAGGTTGGTGAGGAAAAACCAAAGAGAGGTTAATGACACCCAAAGACAGTTGATGAGAATTAAACTTTAAAATGAGATTTATGAAATAATATTGTATATTGAAAAGGTGTTAGTATGGAATATAGCATTATATATCAAAAAGTGTTAAATTATATGTCAGACACAATGAAAAGGACAAAACTGATGGACCTATCATAACAGATACTTTGTATGAATTTGTATTTTTATGTAATTATCTAAGTAAGGATATTCAGACATCTATATAAACAAATTTATTTATAGTGATATTGTCTATTTCAATACATATTTATTTATCATAATCATATATGATAACTCGATAAGAATGAGATAGTGAATGTATAAAATATGTACTGTAAAGTTATATTGAAAATTTGAAATGTATTACCATTGTTATTGGTGTAAATATATTATTAGTTTATATTGAAATGAATTATCATCAGTAACATGTTTTCTATATATATTTTATGTTTGAGGACAAACAATTTTGTAACAGGGGGGAATATGTAACCATGTTGTAGTTTATGTTGAGGTGCATTTTTGTATGAAGTGGAGAGAGAGAAGAATAGAGAGAATGAAAGGATAAATGAACAAATAAAGATTTCAATATATGAGTTCAAATCTGATATAATGTTATGTAAATAAGTATTTCCTGTCAATCATTTCATGTTAGAAGATTTATAAAGTTTATCTGATTGTAAGAATTAAGTTGAGTTATAAAAATGGCTTTGTTTATTACACCTCTACAGCTTAGTTGTAAACTGAGTAATTAAGAATATGTCAGTGTCAAATTGTATTTTCTTTTACCTTCAGGGATTTTGATTACTGTCATCACTTAATCAGATTGAGTTTATCTTTTCAACAATTTATGAGATAAAAATCTAAATGTGAGAATGGACATGAGAGAATGAGTAATTATGTAATTGGTAGGAAATGGAATAAAAGGGCAGTGAGGATCAGAACAAGGAGGGGAGTTACAGTTAGGAACAGATAGACGCAAGGATAGGTCAGAGTGAATAGGAGATAGGAATAGTCAGAGACATATAGTTAAACAGGGGACTCTTCTATGGTGGCTAACCATATCTGTCAGGCAGATAGCCCCATAGTCGAGAAGTGGCAACAACTGAGCTGCAACAACAGCCAGCCATCGCCCTTTGGTCTCAGACATGGTGTCATAAATAGATAAGGAAATTTAAGTATTTGTTGGACATTATTAAACATCTAAACTGTGAACACAAGACTTTCTTCTGCTGCCATCCAACCTATCTATGCCAGTCAACTAGTAAGTCCAGCTAACCAGTTGGACTGACCCCCTGACTAAGGAGCCAGTTCCCACGGGTTCGATACCGCACAAGCTAATCCCCATTGCAAATCCGGTATCAGGCTCGACACCCATAACGTTAGGACCCTTGGTCACACATTTCTTACAATATTGTTAGCTCTTGATGATTGTTTATTGCCTATTGTTGAAATTTTCAGAGTTGTGATTTCTGTACATTTGTTTATACTTTCAGGTTTTAGACCTTAGACCATACATACAGCTGCCCATATGTAGAACAGACAGAACCAGAATTCACAGCTGTTAAAATGTCAGTTTTGGAGGAAGAGATACAGAGGTGGAAGCCAGTGATGTACTCAGTACAGACACAAACACCACCCCATTTCATGGTATGAAACCTCCATATTGTTTTACCCTTTCCAGGAAAGATACAATAAATGTGAGATTTACAAATGTACATCCATACATCTGATTATCTGCATATAAGATTTACCTCCAATTTCTGCCAGTGTAGCTGATAGGGTACACTGCTGATCTAGATCTACACTAGTCCCACATGTGATCTTTAGGTCTATGTAAATGGTCCCTTCATATCATGTAGTGGAATTATCCCGATACATTTATAGTGCTTGTGGCTCTAACCTATCAAAATGGGATGGCATTATGTAGCAGTATTATAAAATAAATAACTTTCATTTAGCTCCTTAGATGACCTAGATAATTTTTCATCAGGTTAAAATTGGTTTGAGAAACTGGGTAACTTTGGTGTTGACGCACCCATGCAGATAAGTTGAAGACAAGTTATGCTTTTGATGACTAGAATTTCAGAGTTAACTGTCAACATATTCACTTGTTTAAATTTCCACTTCCATATTTATTAATTCAATTTTTATATGCCCATCTGAAAGAAAACTATCACATTTGGGCCTGGTTTGAATATTTTTCCCCTAGAGTTATGCCCCTGTAGGGACTTAAAATAATTGAAAAATTATGGTTTTCGGATGACAACTTTAGTTCTGTTTTACTAAGGTCAATCAAACTTCACAATTAGTTTTGTCAGCATACAGGGAAAAACAGTATTATGATTGAGTCTTGTTTGATAATTTTTTTCTGGAGTTATGCCCTTTTTTGGGATGATTGAATAAATGGACGATATCTTAAGTGGTGTTTGAGGCATGCCAACCAAATTTCATGATTGGCTTTTTTATCATACAGGATTTTGGGTCCAGTTTATTTGATTGATGCTGACTGTCAGCAGACTTTAGGTCTAGTGACAGCTGACTGTCAGCAGACACTTCAACTACAGTATTGTAGATTTACCCTAAACAGGCTGTCTGGAAGATGCCTTATTCTGAAATTGACTTTATTTTGGTAAAGTGATGATGTTCTATAAGGTATAATCAGATAAGATTTAAAATGGTAACTTTATAAAGCACATTATCAAAATTTAATTACACAGATGTTAGTTATGTAAATAAACCTGATATATCAATAATTGCAATTACAGTTCAGTCAGATACAGACATTTTCATCATATTTGAATAGTCCAGATTCCTGTTGGTCACTGTTATTTTATTTTAATTTTTAACTATAATGAGATCTACTTTAAGTGTACTGTAATGTAGACATTTTCAATATACACATTAAAAACACAGGCATTGGAAAGATTCACATCAGCCTTTGCCACTCACTTTGAATCTGCTCTGTTGACAAACAGTGAAATTCACTTCCCTATGCTGGAGGTAATTTCTGTTAGAATGGCAACTGTGTAGCAACAGATCACTATACACATAGCACTCTGTGTCCAACTGGATCCTTTTCAAAGATATTGCTTTCCACTCAGCCTTGAACTATTGTGTAATTTATATATTATGCCAATTACAGTGGTACCTCTTTAGGCAATTGAGCACATTATATGCATGACCGTGCCATGCGATATTTATGACACATCAATATCTGCACACTTATGTGATAAATTGTAATATTCAAACTGTTATGGTATGTAAAATGTTCTTTTGTAGATAGAAGAAAAAGCTACAAGAAAGTCCATCGGTACATCAACTCACCCCCCAAAAACATGTTCTGTAGGAACTGATTCATAATTACTGGAAATGGGCCAGGATGAAATGATAGCGGGGTTAGGCATTGGGGAATCACTAGTGCTACCGGAGAAAGAGACATCTGTCACTCTCATGAGTGAAGACCTCAGAGATGGAGATTGGACTCCAAACCAGTCTTTGGAGGAATCTTTAGTTCAAATGGAGGATAATGTGAAGGAGCCAAGTGCACACAAGGAGAGGAAATTCATTGTATTTGAATCCAGTCTAGACATTTTGTTGAGTGTCTGTTCCTCCTGTGGCTGCAAAACAAAGCTGGATAAACAATTAGTAGAGACAGGACTCCTGTGCAACATCAACTACCAGAAATGTGAGATAAATAAGACATGGGCATCACAGACAATGAGTGGACAAATGCCACTAGGCAATCTGATAGTCAGTAGTAGCATTTTGTTCTTTGGAGAGAGCCCAGCAAAGGTGATCAATCTTTTTAACTTTGCTGGGATAGAATGCTTCAATGAAAGAACTTATCAAAGACTTCAGAGTTTTTATTTAGTTCCTTGTATTTTGAATGTGTGGGAGAGGAGTCAACAATGCCTGCTGACAGAATTACAAACAACTGGCCAGGAAGTGACGCTAGGTGGAGATGCAAGGTGTTGTTCACCAGACCACACAGCCAAATATGGGTCATACTCAGTGATGGACCTCAACACAAACAAAATACTGGATCTCCAACTAGTTCAGGTAATTTAGTTAGAATGAATAATCAAATTCCTGTGGCTTTCTGAGGTATAGAAATTCCATGGAAGTGATTTATGATATTTACCAGCATGTACATATAAACTAATTGAAGTTCAGTTTATTTGATGAAATTCTGTTGTTAGTCTTCCTAATTCTATGCTGTTACAAGCAGTTATAAGGTTTAGTGTGCAATATTGATATCTCATTTTAGAGAAATCAGTGTGGAAAGGAAGACCAAAATTTAGCCCTTCACTCTGAGTTATGTGTACTAAACATATGACTATCATGTGCTAAGTTATGTAATCTGTCACATATTTTTCTGATTTCTTATTTTGGTAATATTCCAAATAAAATTATTCTACTAAAGTGACATTTGCCAATGGTTAACATGCCAGTGATATTGAAATGGAGTGTATCACCTTTGAATTTAAGCTTTTTAAAAAATCCATCCATAAAAGTGGACCAGAGAGCACAAGGATTTTCTGAATAATTCTACCCTTGTTTTCTGGACTTGTTTTATGGTTATTGTCCTTTGTTACATTGTAACGTGCACATAACTCAATGCAATATATCGTAATGTCACCTGGCAGGAGTCTTGTATTGCATGTCCATACTACATTTTCTTGTTTATTTCAAGTTTTGCTGACATATTTGGTCTTCTTGATGGTAAATCCATTTATGGTCAAAATTGATGACAGCGATACATTTCATATTGTGTAATTCTTGTTTTTCTTTTCTATACCAGAGCAATGAAGTAAAGAATTCTTATGGTATGGAGTTGGAAGGTTTGAGGAGGTGCTTGTCCAAACTGCAAGAGGCAGGCATCAACGTGCAAAACCTAGTGACAGACAGACACTCAGCAGTTAAGAAGTACATGCAAGTGCAGCAGCCAGCCATTTCCCATTGGTTTGATGTTTGGCATGTGGCAAAAAGTGGGTTTAGCTGTATATGTACATCAGCTTTGGATGCCATAAAAACTTTAGATTAGCATTTCATATATTTATGAATATTTAGAGTACCTGTTTAACTTTCTTGAGAGAATTTTCATTTTGATTCACCACAATATAGAAATGTTTAGTAAGGAGAGTAATTGTCATACTAAATGAAATTTGTCGCTAATTAGTGATGAATTAACTTGTCCTAAATTATGATTATTTATCATGTATTCTTTTAATTGGATGATATGATATTTTAGCTGGAAAAAAATGTGTCTGTCATAAATCTATGTCTGCCCTAATTGATTTATACCAAGCCTGAAGGGTGATCAAGAATTTAAGAAATACATTTCAGTTTAGACCTATTCTGTTGAAATTGACACAACTAGTAGATAATAGTCTACTGTACTCATTTTTAGATACAGAGAAATTATGTATGGAAATTAAGAGAATCAAGATTTTTACTTATTGAAACAATTCAATTAAATACTAGGATGGGGCCAGCTTGAAAATTTTAGTAGCCAAATTTTTTTCGGTCCGTTTATACTTTTTACACATTTATTGAACACAATGAATTATAA
>JAUMTR010282508.1:0-12248 GCA_032270685.1 Microctenopoma stevenorrisi | reverse complement strand
CAGACATTAAAAGACCTGAGCCTCCTCAGGAAATAGAGACGACTCTGGGTCTTTTTGTAGACAGTGGTTGTGTGTGTTGTATGGTCATTGACTTGGTCAATCATTCTAGGTAACTAACGTCACATATCTCCTATCATGCAAACTTTAAAAAGTATCGTCAATTTTGCCAAACAAACAGAAATATCTCAAAAACTATTCCTTTGGTTTTGTCATATATACAGTCTGAGAAGGGTTTGATGTATGATATGTGCATGATGTGTTAGGTTGTGTCATTAAAACACTAAAAACAGAAGATAAAATATGTTCAGATTATTGTTATTATTATTAATGCCAAAACAATCTTTGTATTAATTAACAGCATCAGTCAGAGCTGACAATTTACTGGTGAATGTGGAGGTAGGTGAGAAAAAAAAAGACTCACCAACACACGTTGGAGGATCAGGTTTGAATGTTCCATCCTCTGAGCACGTTCTTGATTCTGATCCGATGAGTGTGTAATATTTTCTACACCTGTACTGTACAACATCCAGATATACGTAATAATCTTTGGTAGGATGGAGAGCACCGTTTAGAAAACTAGGCGGAGGATCACAGGTCACCGCTGCAAAGGGAGAGCAGGGATCAGATTGGAAGAGACACTGAACACACTGTGTTGCACCAACACACGCAGATCACCAACCTCCACATGCAGGCAACCTGCCGCTCCACCCGAGGTCTCCACAAATGCTCTCACTTTTACCAACCAATGTGTAACTAATTAGGAGAGAAAGACGTCTGACTGACTGGTAAATACATTTTAATTTACCTTTTAAAACCAGGTGCTCTAAACGTCATTACTAACCCGGTGTCACACGAGATCACAGCTTTATCACCGAACTGAATCCCTTCAGGGTAGTCGATGCGTCCGTTTATCACGTCTCCAGCAGAGCCGCAGCTCTTCCCTAAAAAAAAGGAATCAAAGAGAAAGTAAATACATCATTTTTGCTCATGGGAACCTTCAGTCTCAGCATATGATACCAGAGCATCAGTGTCTGTAAGAACGGGCTGCTATGATCATAAATGTGGAAGTAAACATGAAGCGTTCATATTCACTCTCGCACGTGAGCGTCACAGGACTCCAACTGCCAACAGAACACGTAATGACCGGAGAGCCGGATGCAGGCGTGTAGCCAGTGCCACAGGAAAAAGAGACTTCGGTCTCGTCTGGGAATTTTTCTAAAAGAAAGTTTCCCTTTAATTTCATGTTGGGTCCAGGCACAGGTCTGGGACAGGTCTGATCTGTGGAGGAACATGAACGAAGACAAGGAAAGACGTGTGCCACAATTAGCTCAATAAATGAATTATATAAAATTTAATATAAACACAAAAGTTCCACAAGAGTCGAGAACCTCTGAGCCAGTCGGTCCCAGAACCCTCAGGATCTTTACACTGAAGTCAACATCTGACATCACCGGTCACCCAGTGTGAGAAGACGCTGGCTACTGCTGAGAGGGGCGAGACGTTTTCTAACACTCACCCACACATGCTGGAGGGTCAGGTGTGAATGTTCCATCCTCCGAGCACGTTCTTGATTCTGATCCAACGAGGGTGTAATGAGTGATGCAACTGTGCTGCACCACTTCCAAATATACATAAGTGTCTTTGTCGGGAGTGAAAAGGCCGTTTGCAGACAGAGGCGGAGGACGGCAGGTCACCACTGCAAAATAAAAACGCGTCTCAGAATGGTTGAACGCAGTATGTTGTGCTCACACACACGGATCACCGACCTTCACATGCCGGCAGCGTCTCACTCCACCCTGAGTCTCCACAGGTGATGTCACCTGGACCAACCAACCTGTAACTGAGGAGGACGCGAAGAAGACTCGTGTCAAACGTTACGCTCGCCTACAGTATGCTTGTATGTGGAAGAACTAAAATGGACGTGGAAGCAGGAAAATCTTGTCAAATGAATGTTCTAACTGTCAGAGCTTTCAGTTCGTTACCAACCCAGTGTCACAGCTGATCACAGCTTTGTTGCCAAAACGAGTCCCATCAGGGTAATGAACATGTCCATGTGTCACCTCTCCAGCAGAGCCACAGCTCTTCTCTGAAAACCAATTATTTACCACACTCCCAATCAGTTATTCTTTACTGGACAGTTCCACATCAGAAAATAAGACAGGCTTACACTGGCTATGAAACACACTTACTGACACACGTTGGAGGGTCAGGCCTGAACGCTCCGTCCCCAGAACATGTCGTTGGTGTCGACCCGTGGAGCGTATAACCTTCATCACAACTGTACCGCACCACATCCAAATACACGTAGCTGTCTTTGTTTGGAGTGAAAAGGCCGTTTGCAGGCAGAGGTGGAGGATCACACTTCACCGCTGCAGATTAACACCATGCATTAGAGTGATAAAAAAGACACTGTGTGTTGTACTGAGACGCACAGACCGTCACCAACCTTCACATACAGGCAGCCTGTCGCTCCACCCTGAGTCTCCACAAGAGATTTCACTTACTCCTGCCAACCTGTGACTAATCAGGAAACAAAGGCGGCTGCTGACATTTTAAAGTTAATCAAATACATAAAATAAAAATAACTCGGTTACTATTTTAAAACTAACTCTGAACATAAAGCATGAAAGTTTATAGTTTGTTACCAACCCGGTGTCACACGTGATCACAGCTTTATCACCGAACTCAGTCCCTTCAGGGTAGTCGATGCGTCCGTTTGTCACGTCTCCTGCAGAGCCGCAGTTCTTCTCTAAAAATACATAAATTACTACATGATAAAGCTGAGAATTTAATGTTTCTAGAGTTAGAACAAACATTGTCCAGTCTGTTTCAAAGCAGAGATGGTGGTAGGTTAGAGGAGGGGCTGAGGTGGGGCCTGTACCTAACCTAGAAACAGGAAATGACCCCGAACAGCTGGCAGACAATTTGTCTTTATTTATTAGAATACGTGTGAAATATTACATCATTATAACGATAAGTTGTTTAGTAGATGAATCCAAGTCAGGGAATTCGTTGAGGTTAAACTGGTTAGAAAACATGCTGCTATCAGTAATGTGAAAGTCAAAAAGTCAGGTGTTAATATTCACTGTTACATTTTAGCTTCAGCGGACAGCAACAAGGCTGCAGGGGCTTCGTTTAGCTTCAAAACACGGGTACACATTCAACAAAGTGGAATACCACATGTTATATTTCACAGCACCCAAAGTTCAGGCACAAACATCTTACTAGCAGTTCCTCGTGTTTGTCATGGCCCCCCGTGAGGGGATGAGACCTAAATGAACCTCCACTGAAGTGTGAGAGGAACAAAGAAACACACTTACTGACACACGTTGGAGGGTCAGGCCTGAACGCTCCGTCCCCAGAACATGTCGTTGGTGTCGACCCGTGGAGCGTATAACCTTCATCACAACTGTACCGCACCACATCCAAATACACGTAGCTGTCTTTGTTTGGAGTGAAAAGGCCGTTTGCAGGCAGAGGTGGAGGATCACACTTCACCGCTGCAGATTAACACCATGCATTAGAGTGATAAAAAAGACACTGTGTGTTGTACTGAGACGCACAGACCGTCACCAACCTTCACATACAGGCAGCCTGTCGCTCCACCCTGAGTCTCCACAAGAGATTTCACTTACTCCTGCCAACCTGTGACTAATCAGGAAACAAAGAAGTTTTTACTTCAGACAACACAGTGCATGTATGTAGGGTGTCTGTTTAATCCCAAGCTCCTTCTGCCCACATCAAACTGTTTTATATGTTACATTTTCAGAACGGTCTGTTACCAACCCGGTGTCACACGTGATCACAGCTTTATCACCAAACTCAGTCCCTTCAGGGTAGTCGATGCGTCCGTTTGTCACGTCTCCTGCAGAGCCGCAGTTCTTCCCTGGAAAACAAAGCTTTGTCAAGGTTTCAGTTGAAAAAAGATGCACTGTCATTCATCTGGAAGCACATAATGGATTCACTCTGGCATTTCAGAATCACAGGACTCCAGCTGCCAGCAGTACAGGTGCTCTCCGCAGAACCTTCTGCAGGCCTGTAGCCCACGTCACAGGCAAAAGAAACTGCTGTCCCGTTTGTGAAGGTTGGTGGAAAACCCTCGATGCTCATCAAATGCATGTTCAGCTCTGGCACTGGCCTGGAACAGTTTTGTGCTATAATGAAAAACAAAGAGAGAAGCAGTAGAAGTGAGGAGGAGGTGACTCCAGACCAGTGTCTGATCACGTGATAAACTTATGCGCACTCACCTTTAACAGCAACAGAAAGAGTGAGAGAGCTCAGCACAAGGAAACAAGCAATGTTGGCGATGTTTCTGCTAAGGTTCCCTGAAGTCATTTTCAGCACTGCAAATAATACAACTTATATAAAGAGCATGTTAAGTTGTCAGTTTGCTATTGCTCACGCTGAATACACACAATCCTGGTTTAAACCGTTGATTAGAAGAGTTAAAGTAGACTACAGCAAAAAACAAAGAAAACTCAATCAACCTGCGTGGGCATTTGTGCGTCACACCGACAGAGAAACTAGTTGAGAGTGGTTGATCTGTGGCTGCATCACTGCTGCGTTCAGATTAGCAGCTTATCTACAGTCACAGCTGCTGACGAGACCAAACTGTCAGAAAGTGTCAGATATAGACACTAAACCCTGTGCAACTTTAAGTGGCGCGTCCTGCAGGTGAAGAGCACTGGGAAGGTCTCCATCCAACTCCACAAGACAGTGGTAAGTATAATAGTTTGTGGCTGTTTCTTTTTTATCTCAGTATATGTGGTTACTTGGCAACCTGGTATAAGGTGAACCTGTTTGCTTAACATTAGCATCGTGCTGCACATGAACTAAAAACTATCCACCTAATGAATAGCTTAGCATCTCTGACCATTGAGAGTGAATGAATGGTTGCTCCTCTCCATGTGTCCCTGGAATGGAGACCTGTCCAGGTGTAGCTCCGCCTCTCACCTGGCGACTGGAGAAAAACATCAGCTCTCTGAGACCCTAGCGATCATCGCTGGTTCTGGATCACAGTGTTCTCAGTGTCAGAGTTGGGTGACACTAACACTGAGTTGGGTCATAAGACAAGCAAAGAGAAACTCCAGATATGAACTTCCCACAGTGATGCTGTTATTTGGAATGACAACAACCACAGAAAAAGAAAAACACACTCACACAAATGAGGTTTACCTGAGCAGGAGCACCTTCAAAAGGAAATTTATCTAATGTTAAAATATACAGTAAATTGTATGTGGTAACAATACTTGTACACAGTAGAATATCTCAGTACTCAGTCCACCACCTCTCAATGCAGCCGGAAACACAAGGACGGCAAATCAAACGATTCCGCTCCTGTCCTGTGTTACATTATGGGACACGCCAACTGAGATTTTTTAGCTCCACTCTTCGTTAGTTTCAAGAACTTGAAGAACAGAACTGTAAAGAAACGTTGTCTTGTATGTGCGAAACATTCGTCCATGCACAAACACAGCAGTAAAAATAATGTAGTGAGTATAAAGGAGCATTACGTGAAAACAACACACACTGCAGTACCTAGATAGAGCACGTTGTCTACTCCACATGGTGGCGTTGTCACGTGAAACATTAGGACGTTTCAGATTCTACTTAGCTGTTTAGAAATGGTTTAGTGTATTTATTTCAAGCCATTATTACGGATGCTTCATTTTTCTATTTGTCTTTAAGACTTGAGTCTTTGTGTTCACAGTGAAGTCTAGAAGGCAGGTTAAATATTGATTATATTAAACCGGCATACAGTATTTCACTCCCTGTGGACAAACCGTGTGTATGCATATAAAAACCAATACTATCAAGGCACAGGTGATTCTTCGTTTCTTTCTCTCGTTCATTTTATTCATTATAAAAGATGGTGGCGATATGAAAACAACTGTATGTGTGACAAAACAACACAAAAACTTCCAGCTGATTTTATACAATTAATTTTAATAAATAAACCAAAAAAAAAGCCAAGCAAGTGCAAGTTGTTCTGGAAATGAGAGTCTATGTACACACACATTAATATATCCACAGGTGAATAATGAATCCACAAAATAACTCATTTACAGGACGTAACTTTGATTTATGTTGCTCCGTCAGGGAGGTTGTTTTAACTGAATTTGGTGTAGCTATAGAAAAAAACTAGGTGCCAACATGAAACACGGATGATTAGTAAATATGATCTTTAAAACACAGTAGACACAATTTAGCAACTTTTATCCCAACATAGTTTAGTTCTGAGGATTACAGGCAAACAAAATAAGCTGAAACACTTGGCTATTTTGTTTTAGGCAAATCAAACGTGCCTTATTTGAAGGCACTATTCTGGAACACGTTTCGCAGATCCCATCGTTCCGTATGCGGCACAACCCGAAATGAAAAGGTTTCATCAGCTGGACGCCTCTCCCACGCTACATTCTGTGGATTAACCATGTCAATCATCTGTAATGGGCGATAACATTACAGACGCATCTGATACAGAGCATCCAGTGTACTCAAACTGCCTTTGTTTCAAAAGAAGATATACATTTCATCCTAAAGGCCGACGATGCATTCTTTACCAATTTTGAATTTGAGATGACTTTAGGCCGCTGTTAAAACCAAAGGCTCTAACATGAAACCTCCATCCTTTACAATTACAGAAGAGAAACCAAACGGCTGTAATGTTGGAAAGGAAAGCAGATTGACTCACAGATCAGAGCGAGCAGCCTGTCAGATATGTGTATTATTGTGTAATAATCAGAGAAGCCACTAATGTGCAAGCTAAAGACTGAAAATTTTGGAGATTTGATTTTAAGAAGGCATTCAGATGCTCTTTTTCAGAGGGTTTCCTCTGCCGCGCAAGTGGACGACACGTCTACATTCACAACCTGGACCACCGAGGCTCCTCTTCTCAGCCAGTCCACTTCACATCCAGTTATTCTGGACTAAAGGGATGGCTACGGTTGCTAGAGAAAAAAAGAAAAAACGTAAATGAGACATTTTAAGACCACGTGAAACAAAAACCTGCAGCCCTGTGAAAAAAATAGAAAGATTGTTATTGTTTTTAAGGGAAAGGATCAGCAGCTGCACTCCAGGCAAGCGGCCTGGGAGCTCAATGGGTTATGCGTCAGACTGAGATGCAAAAGGTCGCAGGTTCGACTCCTAGTCCATCCCCTACAAGGTGTGTCCATGAGCCAGACACACAGCACTAGCTCCCTGTAAGTCACTATGGATGAAAGCATCTGACAAGAAAAGTAAAGTAAGGTTCTTAGTCCTGAATGTTAAAAGAGGGAAGAAAACCAGATGCAAATTGTTAATGCATTCAGGAGATTGTCGGCAAACTCTGAACATTCAAACGTCTTCTTACAACAACATCTTGTGTTTTTTATTCATCTCACCACTGTCTCACCACCTGTCAAATGAGTTCAAACATGATTCTTGATCCATCATCTTACCGAGAGTGCTACTTGCTCTGCCTCATTTTTGGTATCCCCTTTGCCAGGAGGACTTCTTGGAGAGCTGTAATTTAATAACGACTGGTCAGCATTTCTGACTTTCTACAACCAGACACGCAAGAAGCTACGAGAGTATAAAGAGAAGCAGAGAAACACCATCCTCACCCACAAGCCTACAGAGCACCATCTTACACAATAAAACACCCCCACACACACACACACACACACCTTCCCCCTGAAATACAGTTCTGTACATTTGCGTCTTTGATAATGATACAATCCTTGCATCATTGTCAAAGACACTGTTTTTCAAGTCAAGTTTGTTTCTTCACTTCAACAATTGCTCAAAATGCTTTGTGTGTCAGGCTTTAGAATGTGTGAAGAAAGAAGACACAAAGATAATACATTACATTTATAACTACCAACACATGCTCTGTTGTCACACTGATTAGATTTCACAAATTTCAGAAGGTTAGATGTAAATTTTAATTTCTCTGCTACAGTAGACTAGCTATATTAATTTGTGTGATTCTGCAGACAGACACTCTCCTATACAGCGAGTTAGACACGACATCTGAACAGCTCTGCCCCAACCAAGTCAAACATGCTTCCTGGGACAGGAAATGTGTCACACCAGAGGCGGATTTGCAGCATTATATAATGATATATAGAGAGAGGAACAGTAAAAAGGCTATTTCATGCAGGCTGATAAAATAATTTTAAGGACACTACCCGCGTCCTGTTTACTCTAGCCTGACCGTTTGTGTGGTGCATGATGCAACTATGTTATTTTTCCTGACAATTACTGGTATCTGCGCTTGTGTTGCCGCAATGAGTAGGAGACAATATATACAACCAAACCAGAGACGCATAAGAAAAGGGACACAACCTTTCAGATAATCTAACCAACGCAACCAAACGTTACAGCTACAAGTTCATCCGAATCCATGGGACCCTCGGTGTAGGAGAGTACAATTCAATTATGACAACATTAACACTGTGGTAGAGAAAAGTCCCACAGAAAGAGAAGCTGAAAAGCCTCCAAAATACACACAGCGTTAACATGCAGCACATAACAACACAGACAGGAAGATCACACAGTGCGAAAAAAGAGCAGTGAGACATAAACACAAGGTTGGAGAAGCCATGACAGTGGTCGAGGTCTGTTAATGCATGACATAAGATGCAAACAGAAACATGATAAGCCACTACAGGGATAAAAACCAAGGGTTAGTCTACGCAGCTGAATAAAACATTTTACCCTCGAGTTTTCTTTTTTGAGAATGGTCCAATTCCACAACACCAGCAGCATCCACAAATCAGTAGAATAAGGGCTACAATGGTGAGAAGACAATTTACGTGTTGGGTTTAGGAAAAACAGACAGGTCATGAGTTCAACTTGCTGTCCAAAAGCTTTGTTAGACGACATGAAAAACAACACATGGTACACACAGACAGAAAAATGATATCATGTTCAAAATCAAAGTGAAATGTCCAGTCTCTACATGAGCACGCTGTTAAGGCCGGAACATTGCTACACTGACACTTACCCACAAGAACACCTAAAACCGCCCCCACGATTACGCCAGAACCTGTTAAAATCAAGAAAAAAATAATGAGCATAATGAATATAAAGGGACGGAAGTTCACCTGAACAGAAACTAGTTCGATGACTTACTGGGAGTCGTTTTTTCATCACGATCTCCTTTAAAAACAGAAGAACAACAACTTTGTTTAATCAAGTTATGACCTCAGTCCCTTACAAAAACAGATCATCAATATTTCATGAACATATATGAACTGTAAAACATATGAAAACAGAAAACTCATGGTAGTAGGGCTGTTTTAAGTGAGACTAAATGTCTGCTTCACAGCAGTCTTCTTACATTGGGAGTCACAACAAGAGCAGCGATCTAGGCTGATATCTTTTGGGACACTATACAGATAAGATGGAACAACATAGATTTACCCATGAACTGCATACAAACTTTAGCAAAGCTCGTTTCAGCTGCTTGCTTCTAATTAGTCTGTTTCACAGCGCGTATACAAAGATGTTTAGCAACCATTAGTGTGGAATCACACTGGTCATGAACAGCTGGGGCATTAAATAAACTGTTTGCAAACACTGTGCTATCGTATAATTAAAGATCTATGTATATATGCAACACATTCTAGCACACTGGTCAATCCTGGAGGACTGCTGCTGGTTTCTAATCATCAACATGGACTCTACCTGTTGTAGTTGTAGTTGTAGTGGCGGTAGTAGTGGTGGGGACCCCTAATGAAGTAACAAGAGAAGTAAAAGATCCTTTCAGTGCATTTCCCTCATTCAATAAGCTTTTCAGGAAGTGTTTCCATTTCATTAAAATATGTTTACATGACCCCAGGCGAGGTGACACCTGCTCTCACTGCATGCACACATACAAAGGAAAAAGATATTCTGAGAGCATTAAATCATGTGTAGATTTATATTGATTTCACCAAAACAAACAGGATGTAGAAGGACGAATCACCAACAAACGTGATGTCATGAGAAGGTCCAATGTCTCACAAATGTGTGAAAAAGCCTTCGACTTCCTGTTCCTCTTTGACATGCGTCAGACGTGTCCGTGTGCATTAGCCTTAACAGCACAGGTGGGCGATCTGACAGACCTATATTATGATCAATCTTTGGATGGCGACAATCAAATGAACAGTCAGATCATGGCAGTTTCTGTCGTCCTACTCCTGTTCGCAAACTCCAACATCTCTTCAAAGAGCCTTAATAAGAAGGATCTGCTCTGTGTCAGCAAACTCATCTCCCTTCAGCACAAAAACCAACTGAGCAGAAGTAGGGCAGGTCTACTGTTTTTCTAAATCATACACGAGTGACTATAATTCCACATTTACAGCGTCAACAATCAACCACTGTCGATTAATGCAAACCTTACTTTGGCTTCCACGAGTGGCTGAAATTTCTGACATGCGAGTGATTTCTTTCATTTGTGGAGGAGAGAACATGAAACTAACACTTACGGACACAGGTTGGAGGATCAGGTGTGAATTTCCCCATTTCTGAACATGTACTTGAGTTTGATCCAATGAGGTTAAAACCTTTTTCACAACTGAACTGTACAACATCTTCATATGAATACTCTTCCTTGGGTGGAGTGATATTACCGTTCATTGACGGTTTAGGACATTTCACAACTGCAACATTAAAACAACATCTATTAGAATAAAAACACGAGCTAGAAGCTACAGCTGAAAGTTACAGTGCGATTATCACAAATCATTTGGCTGCAGCAGCTTAAGACACTCCTGAATTTTAAAACCAGTCGCATACGTCATCTCCCCGTTCTCACCCCACCAACAGAAAAACAATAGGTGCGGGTGATTTGACACGTGTCAGTGTGCATTGGCCTCAACTGCACAGGTGGGCGATCTGACAGACCTACAAAATGATCAATCTTTGGATGGTGACAATCAAATGAACAGTCAGATCATGGCAGTTTCTGTCGTCCTACTCCTGTTCGCAAACTCCAACATCTCTTCAAAGAGCCTTAATAAGAAGGATCTGCTCTGTGTCAGCAAACTCATCTCCCTTCAGCACAAAAACCAACTGAGCAGAAGTAGGGCAGGTCTACTGTTTTTCTAAATCATACACGAGTGACTATAATTCCACATTTACAGCGTCAACAATCAACCACTGTCGATTAATGCAAACCTTACTTTGGCTTCCACGAGTGGCTGAAATTTCTGACATGCGAGTGATTTCTTTCATTTGTGGAGGAGAGAACATGAAACTAACACTTACGGACACAGGTTGGAGGATCAGGTGTGAATTTCCCCATTTCTGAACATGTACTTGAGTTTGATCCAATGAGGTTAAAACCTTTTTCACAACTGAACTGTACAACATCTTCATATGAATACTCTTCCTTGGGTGGAGTGATATTACCGTTCATTGACGGTTTAGGACATTTCACAACTGCAACATTAAAACATCTATTAGAATGGAAACACGGAGCTAGAAGCTACAGCTGAAAGTTACAGTGCGATTGTCACAAATCCTTAAGACACTCCTGAACTTAAAAACCATTTGCATGCGTCATCTCCCTGTTCTCAGCCGTTCACTGATCACGTTACAATCTCAAACAGCGGATTGGACGAGCTGCCAGTGACCAGCGTCAAAGCAGAAGATCATCTCTACTACTCCATCGCTTCTGTTTAGTCTGCCGCAACTCAAATAATGTTAGAGCTGCACTATGTGGACAAACTCATCACAGTGAGACCTCTTCTCTTGTCAAACCTACCAAATCTACCGACTGTGTGTTAGTTACATCATCTTATTTCTGCAGTTGTTATGGCCCACAACTTGGAAAATGCTGTGTTCAGACCTGGCAAATAAACCACATCAACAGAAAAGAACCGGACTAAAATGAAAATGGCATCCCATTTTTTGGTTGTTTTTCTTTTTATAAATTCTAATTTTACTCAACTAACTTTTGATTAAGTGTGAAACATTACAAAAACATTGTCGCTATAGCAACACCCTAACCCATTAAAACATTCTTGTAAAAAACAGAAACCACAAATATAAACAAGTCATATGAATTTGAATTATATATTTTAGCACTTTATAAAATGACATCTAACCTCCAAGTAATAAGATAAGTAGAAATTATAATTTGTAACTTACGTTCACATGTTGGAAGTCCAGGTGACCATTTACTGTTTATGTCACATCTCTGGTTCCTGTCACCTCTCATAATGTATCCAGATTTACACCCGAGTATCACTGTAGATGAGAATTTATACGGGGGTCGAGCA
>JAUMTR010282457.1:0-12257 GCA_032270685.1 Microctenopoma stevenorrisi | reverse complement strand
AGTATCAAATGAAAAGGACCCAGTCAACTGTTTATCATTATTTATTATATAGTGAAAAGTTGATTCATTCTGCACTTGATTGACATTCCATTCGACAAAGAGGGTAGTCCAATCTCTACAATCATGATCTATAGAAAAGCTAGCTGACTTTTCATTTTTCACTCCACAAATTGATATTTTTGATTTACTAACCAGCAATTCGTTGGCGGGATAATCTGGGTTATTTTTGTCATGATTTGAAAATAATGTTTGCTCTTTTACTTCTTGTGTCTTGAACGTAACACAGAAAAAACCGTAACCGGGTCTATAATCCATCAAAAGACCAATTTTTACAACATATAGAGAATTAGTAAATTCAATAGCATAACCTTGATCATCAGGTAGCTTTATCAAATTTTCACTAGGACGCACAGCATTCAAATTTTTTCCATTTGAACTTTTTGTTATCCATCTTTTGATTTTTTTACCATCGCGTTCAATATCTTTTAGTTTTCTTATGAAAAAACAACCATTTTCATCATTCTCACGTAGACTTTTAATTAAAGTATTTGACATCCACACACTCATCAGATCGATACCATTTTCCCCAGGATCACCTTTCAAACCCTTTGGACCAGGTAAACCATCGACGCCAGGTGGTCCACGACGTTCACGAAATGCTTCTTCTCCAAAAACATTTACCATGTTTACTCGATGAGCAATAAGAGTGAAGTGAATGAAGAGTAAGAAAAACACAAAGATTTATACTTAACCACATATATTTTATAATAAAAATTCTAATTACAATAATACTGACAGTAATTCTATTTACAATTATAAGATCCATCCTAAAATTGGAATGTTTTTGAAAGGAGAGTTCTTTCCCAATATAAGTCCATCGCCAACAGACTCTAAAGAGTCACCACGTTTTATATACAATCCATCTCCTTTTGTACTACTTCCGGAATGATGACTTCTCAGATACAGTCCATTTCCCTTTACAGGGTCTACTTTGATACAATTTCCACGTTTGAATAGGTACAGTCCATCACCACCACTACCAATCTCTTTACCAACACCACTAATAAGACCAGTGGCAACTCCTTTTGCTAATGCAGGTAGCGCTCGTGAAGCGAGACTAGCAAGAAAACCAAGGATTCCACCAGAATGAGACACATTTTTCTGCACTTGTCGCTGACTCATACGAATTACCTTGAATCGTCTATGACCATTAGCACGAACCTTTTCAATGCTAGCCAACTGACCTCGTGTGAGAAGAAGCGTATGCTGTTCTGGCATTGGTTGACCATTTTTATTTCTCAATTGAATCTTTATCGAAATATTTTGTTTTTCACTATTTTTGATATCTCTTTTCAACTTTTCCAATTGATCAGCAGCTACAGAGACTTTTACTGGTTTATACAGCATTATCGTCTCTTTCTGATATGATAGGTCAAAGTCAATTCCTCTCCTCTTAAATCAAGCGGTTTCTGACTTTGATCCGTCATCCACGATGTCATTGATGTAATGACGGTCATTGTCAACGGTAAGTATATTAAATGTTTTGGTTGACTTACAATCTTCTGACCCGGAGAAACATCTGGGAAGAAACTATAAACCACTGGTGCTTCGATACCGTTAAGACGTGATGCTGAAACAATATCGCAATGAACCAAAATCGAATTCACGTTTAGAATATTAACGATATTTTCACTTTCATATCTTCCTTTCTTCTTATAACATTTTGCATTGAATCCAAGAACTGCTCTTAAACTATTTTCAACCTTGAAATCTACTATTGTAAGAGCGTCACGAATTTCCAACACACATTTCAACGTATTCTTATTGGCAGAAAATATTACATGTTTTTCCATTTCTTTCTGTCCGTAAATATTCGCTAAAAAACTTTGCACAGCATCGTTGATAGAATCAATGTCATAACATCCGGTCGGTATTTCAATTTCATTCCATTTTTCTCCACGATCAATGCTTATTCGGAAATGATTATTACTGGCATTAATATTAGCAAAGCTAAAATACGTTTCAACGCGAAGCAGAGCAATTTCATAACCAGTACTTGTAGGTTCAAACTCCATTGGCGGATTAAAATTTGTACGTAATCTCAACCCTTGTCCAGTAACAATGAGATATTTTTCCTCGCCAGGTCTTGCATATTCTACCAATTGACTTAAAGAGTCCATTGTCTTTACCTTTGAACGAACGATTTAAACTAATTGGAATTTGACATGATCAGTAGATTATATTCATTTTACTTCCATCGCTTGTAAATTTCATTCGTCGATCGCTTATGATGAGAGCATGTGCAACAGTATTTGCCTCCGTATTCTTTCCAAATCTCAATTGTACTTTAATATCTACAACTCCATGTGTTAATCTTTCACTTTGGTGAGATACATTAATATAAAAGATAGGAAATTCTTCTTTGTACGAGATCGGATCAATAAAATTTCCAACAGTTAGTGGATCAAGACCATAATAATCCCGAGCAAAATCAGTGAATGATTTGTAGTATTCTATAAACTTATGTTTTTTAAAATCTGCATGTATATCACGAGCAGGATATTTTGTATCATTCAATACAATACTAACTTGTGTAATTTCCTCATGATCAAATAATGACACATTCTTGGTCTGATCTCCACTTCTATCCCTCTGCAAAGCAATAAGTATGTGTCTAGGTTTTTCTGGGGCAGATCTAACTCCAAGTCGCCAATCGAAAGTTGTTATATTTGGCGGAATTTCTGCAACATTACACTGTCGCATGCGGAAAGCAGCATCTATTGATACTTTTGATTCGATTTTACGGTATAGATCAAATCTTTTAGCATCACTAGCATGAACACGGGGCATCAACCATGCGACCTTTGTCAAGTTTACTTTTCCATTTGCTGTAGGTACAGTTCTGAATATAGCATCATTATCACCTTTGCGTACTAACGTTAGTTTATGTCTCATTCCATAGGTTATCTTATCATAATCCTCTACAAACCCAAACACGTTTTCTAGTTCAATTATAAAGCTAAAACTACCTTTGGGATCGGATTTACCTATAACATATTCTTTTCGTTTCTGCCATCCTTTATCACCGAGCTGAGTTGCGTCTGTATCTGGTGCCCAACATTGCATCAAACCAATTCCATTGGTATAATCGTAGGGAAATTTAGCCGCATTCATCAAAACACCAGCAATACCGGGATTATTTACACTTTCAATTTCTCGTCCTGCTATTTCGTACTTAACATTAGAAAAAAGATGCATGATTCCGTTATTACTGAGGGCAATGTTATCAGCTCCAGCAGCATATCTTTCACCATTATCTTTGGTTACATCACCTTCTACTAGTAGATAGCTTCTTCGTGGGTGATAGAATTCGTCTTGACATTCAATATGTATTGTTATTGTTCCTGGTATGTTTAGGTTTGATCCACTTGTCGGTAGATATTCATTGTATTCATAACTCTTGATTGCGTCAGTCTCTACAATTTTCTCCTGTATCTCGAGAATTGATTCCATTTTATTCAATGATAATCCCAGATCCGTTTATCAATCTATTAATTTCTAATTTCGGCTGTTTACTGCTTTGTGTTTTTTCTTTTAACGAAGTAACGATTGGAAAAGATCTTTTCCTTTTCTTTTTCTTCAGTATTGTTTTAGTCAACTTTTCACCCGCAAATGTTCCTAACTTTTCTCCACCGCTCTTAGCTCCGTTCACTACCACGTCTGCAATTTTTTGAGGTAGATTTGCTTTTGAAGCTACAGTTATAACTTTTTTTAGTCCGGAGGAAAAGAGTTTTCTTCCAATAGAGCTGAATATACCTTCACCTCTATATCTTCTTAATCCAGATGCGGTTGCACCTTGACGATTTTGAATAACAAGTCTCATGGTTGTATAAAATCGTTGATCTTTCTATATTCACTTTGCGAAATGTTTTTTCTTCTCAACAATTCATCTGAAATGCTAACTATTTCATTCCGTGTTGCTAATGTGTTACCTGCTTGGAACTCACCGAGTAAATAAGTCAATTTTGTTTGTAATCCTTTTATATCCGCTGGTAAAAACTTTATACCATTTCCTTCATAAGAAACATTCAAAAAGTTTTGAAATATTTTTTTCCACTTATATGTACCTTTTATATGACTATTCTTTTTAAGATTATTCGGAAAACTCATAACGTTTGTCACATTTACTAATTGTTGGTATTTTTCTAAATCCGTTTTTGAATAAGTGTCATCCTTTGGTTTCTTAAACATGATTAGTGACCACAGACCGGTTGTACCGTTAAATTCTTCACCATCTACCATAATGTTGTCATCTGCTGTTATCTCTAAGAGTTTATTACCCATTTGATAATCACCTTTCTCATTCTTTATAATGCTAAAATAGGGATCAATATCTTTTGTGCTAGCTTGTTTAGTAATTCTTTGAAAAGCATTGCTTTCTATAGTTTTAAATTCCTCTACTTTTTCATCATCATCTCGCTTTACCGTAGGAAACTGTTGAATGTTTTGCATCAGGTTTGTATTCATTTTCTCAATTCCTTCTTTGATAGGAAGCAACTCCCTTGTTATTGCATTAGTTGATGCTTCAGTTTTACGTGTAACTGGTTCCAACGATTGTTCTATCGCTTCATGTGTTAGAAAATCTTGTGCACGTTCTTTCATATTTCGCTGCTTTAACCTCTGCACAGTTGCCAAGTATTTAGCAACAATTTCATCTCTTTCTTTAGGATTTGTTATGTTAAGGAAAGACATCTTTACTCTTCAACGATCATTACTCGATTGAATATTTTCAACTTGTTCGCTATATCTATACATCACTATTCACACCAGGTAGATAGAAGCAATCTAAATTTTTACGATATTTTCCTCCGAGTTTTTTACTTGTTAAATCAATTGTAACGAAATAATGTGGACATTCTTCCCACACTGTACGACAAAAATGTTTGAACTCCTCCAGACTCATATCTCCTTCACAATGATCAGCGTATATATGTTGTAGGTTCTTTGCATCTTGTGAAAACAATATAATAAAGTTTGAATTCTCACGTACAGAATGACGTGGTAATCGAAAGTAACTCTGTGAAATGTAAAACGTGTCACAATTATTCTGTCTCCCTCTCGTGTAATACGCTTCGGCTTTATTTTGTGGACCGAGAAAGCAATCGTCTAATATTAACAAATTTTTATCTTTTACGTTCAACTCTGCCGGATCAGGTATAGATGCACAGTTTTCAAAGAATTCTGCTTTGATTTTTCCTTCTCTTTCACCAGTGTATTGTTCAATCACTTCCAACGCGGGTATCTTAACTCTATCGAATTCATTTTGATTTTTGAAAATGTTCCCAATCTGTTTCTTGCTTAGACCAACCTCGAATCCCTTTTTCAATATTTGATATTCTTGTTGATGCAGTGTCTTTCCAAATACATATAAATGGTCGTAATCAAGCCAGTCACATTGAAGTAACATATTCAACAGTAAGGTCGTTTTCCCACAATTACTTTTACCGATTAATAATCCTCTTACATTGGAAGGTAGTAAGGGACTGTTGTTACGTTTTTTTAATCGATTTTTCCATGAGAAAACACTACTAACATTCATTTTGCGATGTCACTTTCTGGGATCCACTGGTTGAATCTGCTATTATATCCTAACCACTTGACATACACTTCACGCTGTCCTTGAGGTGATATACGATGTTTTAACACTTTTTCTATTCTATATATATCAGATTTAGCAAGTTGCAATTCTGGTTCGTAGAAAGTACCTTTCACTACTTCTCCAAGTGTATCTTCTATTTTGTAAGTGAAAGGTATTGTATGCTGAACTTTGACAATCGTAAACACTTCCTCTGTCCAATTGACAGTGTATCCTTTTTCAAATTTTTTCTTTAATTTTGAGATGCGAACTACATCGCCAACTTGAAATTTCGGTATTTTTTGTCCAGCTTTTCGCACCTTTTTTGGACTATTGTAAAGCGCATCAAACACGTGTTGATAGTTTGATGGTTTTCGTGCTTCTGAAGGTGTAGTTTTGATAGATCTATGCTTTGTATTGTTATATCGTTCAACAAGATCAGGTAGAATGTCAATGTATACACCAGTTCTGTTCTTTGTGAAATATTTCCACATATTACGTTTCATGGTTCGATTCCATCTTTCGACAATACTAGACTTCTCCTCATTTTCTGTCGAATACAGGTGTATTTTTTTCTCATCAATCAGTTTGTGAAATTGCCTATTTACAAATTCTTTTCCTTTATCCGTCCAGAGATAATTCGGAGGCTTTTGTCCTGATTTCCATAATTCTGAGAAAGCTACTACTACTTCGGTTGATGTTTTATTTTTCAATGGGATAGCCCATCCGTATTTACTAAATACATCGATAATCATTAATATGTATTTGAATCCTTTATTCGCACGCGAAGAGTATTGCATATCAACAAGATCAGCTGCCCATATATCATCAACATTCTTTGCAAACACTTGTCGTTTTTCAAATTTTCTTTTAACTGGCCTGTGCAACTCATCGGTTAGCGCATCTGTCCACTCAATTCCCAATCCTAATTTACGTTTAGATCCTATCAAAGTTTTCACTAACTTTTTATCTATTTTTTCCCGTAAACTTTTAGGATCCAGTTCTGTCAATTCTCTAAGCATTACATCATCACATTTATGTTTACCACCTTTTTCCTTTCCATGATCCCGATAGCAGATGTCATGTCTCATAGAAATTGCATCAACAGCGTTGAACGGTTCTTGTCCAGGTCGAGGTTTATCTTCTTCATCTAATTGATCTTCAAGTGGATTAAATGGGCCGGTGTATTTATGATTAGGTAATACCCATCCCCTCTTAGGTCTAGGTAATTTACCAATCAGCATGTGAATATCCATTATCCAAAATGTCTAAAACTTGTTGAAAGGTGAGATGTTCACACATTAATGATGTGAGTACAAATAAACATAAATGACCACATACGTGTGTATTAATTCTTTGTACAATGTCTGTATTTCTTGCGATAACGGCTACATCATTTTTATATTCTTCAAAAGTTTTTAAATATCTCATTATTTCAAGTGGAACATCTTGTCCGAATGAATCGAAATATAAACGCGTTTTGTCTATTTTTGTAAGGCAAACCCAGTGAGAGCCAATCTCATTTGATTTATTTAGATTAACTATTGAACATTCAACTTTTCTAGGCTTTTTAGGTAATGTATCTCTCATAAAAACTCCGCGAAAATGAGGTATTTTTAATTTCTTTACATAACTTTCAATATCAACATTTGTTAAACCTTTGTCTGTTGGTATCTCAAGTCCATACACCTTCATGACTACAGTTGAAATGATTTCATATGTATTATGTTGTTAACTATTTTGATCATGAAATGAATTATGAAAAGTTACTAAAATACTGGGGAATCGTTCGAGAGATAAAAGTCCGTTTTGTTTAATAGACAATGATTATGACATGTAAGAGATCATATAAAGAAACATAGTTAACAAATATATGTATATATATTTTATCAAATCTTAATATAGAAAATACATTAAAATCCTAATAGATATAAAATGAAGTAAACTATTTACAATAAAATTAAATTGTTTTCAGTCTTTTTTGACTACATCAAAGTCATAATATTTTCGATTTCCCTTCTTGCTTGCAATTAATCCATAAGATCTTATGTACACTTTCTCTGTGGCGAAGTTATAATTTTCCAATTCGATCGTGACGATCGAAGTCAGCCATACTTTTTTTATCCGTCCATCTCGGTCCTCCAAAACGGCGAATTTGCACATTTTCTTCTTTCCATCTTCGACATCTATCTCCTGTTCATCTACTTCTCGAACTCGAAATGTGACGTTCATCGGGAGAGTTCTCCATTTTACAATTCTCTTCGATGTGGAGGTGAATTCAGCATCTGATATAAATTCTTCAGCCATTATTATTATTTCGTCACGAGTGTTAACACTGTTTAACAGTTTGTGCTGCTCACATAAACTGGTTTATAAAGGCTAGAAACGTCTTATTTATACAGTTTTATTCTATTGTTTTCTTATATGTCCTTATTTGGTAACAATTTTTCTATATTTTTCAATTTTATGACCATAATAGGGTATGAATTGTATTATTCTTTAATTGGAAGTGTCTATATGACCATATGCAAGAGTATTAATCCCATTTTCACATATCCAGCGCTTTGTGTCAAATGCTGACAGAGAAACACGATTTTGATGGTATGTCTTAAGTTGATGATCTTTTGAAACAATAGTGTTTTGTTTCACGCGTATTACGTCCAAGTTTGTTATACATTTCATGTAATGCTCGTGTCTCAAAGATGCTTTCTTTACACTTTCTTTCGTTCCTTTCGCAGTATGTTTTTCTAATTTTATTAGTTGACCCGATTCATCGATTGTTTGATATAATAAGGAATAGCACTTTGCTCGGAGACCAATAAATTCTTCCAGGATAACACCATTTAATTCATCCTTAAATTTTCCAATCTTTTTTTTGTTTTTGATGTTGTAAAGAAAGTGGTTAGGAGGATAATCACTGAAATCATAATCATTTTGATCTGAAAGCATATCACGGTAAATATCATCTGTGAAAACTTCATATAAAAGTGAGTCGGTGTCGGTAAAACAAAGATTAATATTTTTATATTTTTTCAACATTTTCTCATAGTGAAATTTATACATTAGTAGTTTGGAAAGTTCTAAAACGGAGAAACCGATATATATTGGTTTATTTAGTTCAAGGTTGCTAACTAACGATTGAATAACAACAAGATCTTCGTGTAAATGCATTGATCGTTTAAAATTTGGTTTGCACACACGCTTTAGTGCTATATCACGTCTATTTATTACTTCTACATTTACGCGATTTCTTAAATTTTCAGTAGTTTTACCATATACAGAGTTGTTCATCAGTTTATAAAAATCTTTAGCGAAAAGAGAGGATGATTGGGATCGTTTTTCTGTATTGAAGTCAATGTACTCTTTTAACCAAGGTGATTGCTTGAATGTAAGCACGCGATGAATTTTCTTTATGATTAGTCCTTGTTTCAGGTAGAATAGTAGGTTCCTAGCGTGTACAACATAATTCTGTTTGTCGTACAAATTAGGTGTAAGTTTTTCGGATGGTTTTTTTTGATTTTTTGGAAATTTTTGTTGAAAATTCGAAAGCATCGACTCAGTGATTGTAAGCTTTTCAGGTGCTAAAGGATAATCGCTATGATAATAATGAAGCGTTGCTGGATACTCCAAATCAACTTCAAATATGTAACCATATTCTGCAAGAACATTTAATGAATAAATGTTAAGATTATTTATTTCTTCTACGGTTAACCAACGAAAATGACTAGTTGGTAAATATTGAGACATTGCCCACCCATAAAGATTATTAGCATCTAGATAAATTAGAAAACTTAATGGATTTGATGGATCAAAATTTTGACAACTAGGATTGTTTGCTTTTGCAAAGCGTTTGGAAATCTGTGATACTCCACCACGAATCGATCTTTCAAAGAAAGTATACATTTCTTCGTTATCTAATAAATCTAACTCTATCTTTGTCAATTTAAAAGCAGAATCCCATGCCATACCAGGTGCAGAAAAGTAGTGTGCAGCATCAACTCCATAACTTTCCAGACATTCAGTACGAAATTTTTCAAAAAAGTCAGTAAGTAGAAGAACGTCACATTTCAGATATAAGTCGTGATAGTCTTTAATGGTTTTACAGTTAAATTTGTCCCATATATTTTTACCCCTTAAGTAGTCTTCTGAAGTACACTCTTTGTTTGAAAGTGTATTAAAGAACTGTTCTTTTGTTGGATATGACTTTTGATGTAATTTTTCCAACGAATCGAAGTAGTCATATGGAAATATACCTTTTTGTTTAATTAAATTGAATTCTTCCTCATCAGAAAATATTTTTTTTGTATGAATGTAGTCTTCATCATTAATTGTGCTTACAAGTTTGTCGAGTGGTTTCATTGTAAATTGAAACGAGTCAAGAAATTGTACTCTTCCAATACTGATGGCAAGATATTTCTGCATATTGTTTGGTATTACCCGTATCATTCCATGTCTTTTTTTAACTGCCTTGATTAATAGATGACCATCGTAGCCACGTAAATTATGAAAAAAGACTGGTAGTTTCCATGATTTTGAATTAATTCTATACTTAAGATTGCAATTTTGATGTGCTGCTCCTCTGTATTTACCAGTTATGTGACAATGGTCACGTACAATTATATCAGTTGAGAAAAATTTATTTTCACATATGTGACAGTGAGTGGATTTCTCTTGGTTTTTCTCGTCATTTTTCGTAAATATCATAGCTTTTAGATTTTGAATATATTTTTGAAATATTTTTTCAGCAACAGTTTGAACATAATCAATAAAGTGTTCAGCAGCATTATTTCCCGTGTATGTTTCTATTTGTGGAAACTTGAAAAATTCATTCTCGTCTAATTTGAATTCAGGATCAATGGAGACAAATTTAGTGAAGTAAGAGGCATCAATATGGTTTTGATAAGAAAATTCTTTGCTGTGATCAGAATTGTCACATATTCCAGTCGATACGTTTTTATCAGTTGTTCTTTGTAATGTGCATTCAAAATCGGCATATCCAACAAATGGTTGTTTTAATTGTTTATGAATGTTTTCGAATTTTAGAGTTTTATCTTCTGGATAGGAAACTTTTTGCGGTTTTTGAGTTTTACAGTATTTTATATGTTCTTGAAGTCGACTACATTTATTACGAGAATTTTCTCCTTTTTTCCCTTGAAAGCCATGGAGACACGAGAAGCAATAAAATGTCCTACTTCCATTATGTTTTGAATATTGTGCATGTATAAATCCACTGAAATTTTTTATCGTCGAATAGTGCCAGACTCCATCTAACTCTGTCAGTAGTAAATTGACATGACGGTGTAATTCTTTATCGGTTACACGTAAAGGATAAATCATATTCCGATCATTTTTCTTATCTTTATTGCTACTAACAGTCGTTGATTGATGAGTCTGTTCTTTTAATAAACTCGTTGATTGTTTTTTATTATTGTCATTATCAATGCGATGGTACGTAGAAATACTATCCTCTATCTCTTTACTATCATCAATAAAATCATGTGCATCATCATTTCCATCATCATGCTCATCATCCTCATCATCGCTACACTCGGCTTCTTCATCTATAAAATTTGATCTTCGTAGTTTTTTTGATTTCATTGTACTGTGTATATCTGCTGGACGTTTACGTTTTCTTTTTAAACTTGTATTACTTTTTATTTTATCTCCTCGCGTTGTTTTTCTAAGAGTTTTACTAGTGTCTATACCATATACATTTACAGAAATGTTATTCATCTTTTCAAATTTTGAAATTTCTCGCAATGGCACTGGAAATGTAAGCATACTAAAGTCTTCTGGTGTGTCTTCCAAGGTGTTTGCATAAGGATACGAATATGTGCTGCATTTCCTTCTGTTTAGTTTTGGTAGATATAAACCAGCCAAGACAGCATATTTAAAACAAAGCTGGTCATTGTTTTTTATATTAAGAACACAAAGAGTATCTTGAATCCATTTTGGTAGTGCATGATAAGAAGATGCACGTAGAGGATCAAGTTGCCATATTGTTGTATCTAATGAAACTAAATTTGCGATAACCCAACCACTTCCAGTTCCTTCATAAGTTTCTATTCTATTTTCAAGCTGTTTTGCTATAATGTTCAACAATTCAGGTATATCTGTATGTAAATAAACTTCAAATTGCTCTGAAACCAGTACTACGGGTGGATTAGTTACGATTGAAGAATCCGTAGATTGCTCGAACTTTACGTGTATTGTCATATTGAATTTAAGCGCATGGTTTTCTTTTTTATATTCTTCTAGCTTAGATGACATAGTTGAGCATGAAGAGTTTATAATAGATACATAATCTGCTCCATCGTTTTTACCGTATATTAATTTCCACGTAATATTTGCTTTTCTGAAGGCAGAATTCACCTTCTCAATTCTAAAGCCATTTCCTGTAACTTCTTTACTTGCTTCAGGTAGTACCAAATTACTATTTCCATTTTGACGACAATTATTCTCATGATAAGTTTTATCACAATTCTTTTTGAAAGTCTTATTACAATTTTTACATCTATACTTTCTTGGCTTTCCATGTGTCTTCTTATGTCTTTCCAAATTAGATTTGTCTGTAAAACTTCTTCCACATTTATCACAATTCATTTTTAACAATAAACGTCTT
>JAUMTR010282446.1:0-12257 GCA_032270685.1 Microctenopoma stevenorrisi | reverse complement strand
AGGTTTAAGGATTTTTTTTTTCATTAATTGAACCTTTCTCTATATACCTGTCGCCTTAAAACACATCTATTAAAATACAGACTTGCTTCAAGTGTCAATCATAAACTTCAAACATCTCGTTAATTCCCAATGTTTTCGTAATCTTATACCACACTGATCAAAAGAAGCCAATTTCTCACGCACAAACTTTTACATACAACATAAATTTTCAATTTAATTGTCTGTCCCAATCTTGTTTCTTTTAGTCCAGTCATTCTGAACTTTAACCTCAAACAAATTGCAAAAGAATTTATTTTTACGTCATTCAGCACAGATTTATTTAATTAAGAACATATAAAAAGTCTAGAAAAATCTAATGTGGCAAAAAAAAGATATTTATATTTTGAAAATTATATTATATGAATTTTAAATAAGGTCCATTATTGTCCACCATACCAGTTGTAATCATGCAAGCGTCTAATAAATAAGGATGAACGTCATCTGTTTGTGATGTGTTTTATTTGGAATAACCTGGAGAAAACAACCAAAGACAGTAAAGAAGGTAAGAAATTAATATACTTACATATTCTCATTTCAACACTGATGTTGCTTTGCTATAAATACCCACTGAAAAGCGGGTTTATACGTGATTTTCGAATTGTCATTAGTTTTCGCGTTCTGAAAATGACACAAAGTTCCTTGCTTTTTTGGGGGTATCCAAGAAGACAGTTAATCTTTATAATGTTAAATACACTTACTTTTAACTGAAAAAGATGCTTATGCCACAGCCACAGCATCATAAACATCAAATATATTAAATTCATTTTCGTCTGTAAGGGATTATATTTCCCAGTTTTTAAACTACGGAAGACAATTTCAGTCATAACAAAAATTTGGGTTATACACAAATATAGAAAAAAAAGGAAATCTTCTATTTATCTACATGTATAAAATGATATTTTACAAATAAAAAAGAAATATTATCATTTTTAAGTAAGGTAGCGGTCTAGTTTTAGCATTATTCTCTTTAAATTCGTTGTGTATTTGTCTGCTTAAAACGGAAATTTTTTAACAAAATAATAACATAGCTACACCTTCACTATCTGCATAACATTTATTGCACTTTTATTCTAGTCAAGTTTTCAATGTTTGATAAACATCTTATATAAATATATACTTGATAAAAGGTGATTTCATCTGTCCTGTATTTTGTTTGTTTATACATTTTAATACTGACTTTTATTTATACTTTCATGTAAGAATTGGTAATTTAAAAATCTGTTTTGATATTTATTATCATCATTCTTCAGAATACTTTCAACTGAAATGTTATTTTCCTATTTTGTTTTAGGGTGGCAGAAATATATATTACAGTCATGTGGCATTTGCAATAAAACTCTAGACAATGGCAGTCCCCATGTTAGGCTGACCCAAAAGGGATGTGATGGCATCAACAGAGCAAGTGAAAAACAAAAAGACTTACTCAACGTAGTACAAGGACAGTTTGTTCACATAGAATGAAGCGCCAATGCTGCAATCCAAATGTAATTGCTTGTGACAAACAAAGTAAGCAGACAGAAGTAACGAGATCTCTTCGATCAAACAATGATATGTTTTCTTTCAAAGAACACTGTTTATTTTGTGGCCAGTTGGCAAAGGTATGTGGAAGAAAGTGTGGAAACGATGTTTATAAAAAAATGACTTTCAAAGCAAAATTATGGAAATATGTTCAACCAGAGAAGACAAATAGGCTAAGGGTTGTAGTTTTCAACAATATGTGATTTGTATGTCCAGCACATTTCAGCAAAATACTCCAGTGTAGCTATTGTTTTCCATGGGTATTTTTCAGGTCCCTCTACCAAGGACACTGTTAGTATTAGTTAGGTGTACTCATGGTGTGACTGGATCAAATGTCTATTTTACAGAAAAAACACCATTCAAGACTAAAAAGGACAAAATCTTTACAAATTCAGAAAACAAGCAAAACTTTATTCTAATCTTAGCAAAGCTTTGGTAAATCAGGCTACAGCTTTGTTCATGCAGATGGCGATGCAGATTTATTGATAATAAAATCTGCTTTAGCACTGGCTGAGAGTATAGAAACAGTTGTAATAGGGGAAGACACAAACAATCTCGTTTTATTGCTACATCATGCAAGTCCTAAACACAAATATACTTCAAATCGGACTTGAAACAGAACCCAAGAAGGAATGAAGATCTGGAATATTCTTAAAACTTAAAAAATTCTTGGGCACGAAATATGCCGGACTTAACCTATTTTACATGCATCAACTGGATGTGAAACCACATCCAGATTGTTTGGGA
Source organism: Microctenopoma stevenorrisi (assembly GCA_032270685.1). NCBI lineage: Eukaryota > Metazoa > Chordata > Actinopteri > Anabantiformes > Anabantidae > Microctenopoma > Microctenopoma stevenorrisi. The sequence continues at coordinate 9,953 of JAUMTR010282446.1, read as the reverse complement.
TAAGCAAAGGAACGGTCCTAAAGAAGTTTAGAAATGAAGAAGCTATATACCAACTGGCTGAAGTATTCCTGAGACAATCTCCAATGGAGGAAGTAATCATTTCAGGGGAGCAGCTGATATTTCGTTTTTATGGGGGATTGCCCATTGAAGGTCTTGACCTACTACGATTAGGAAAATTTTCCAACAGGGTGATGTTCAATTCAACCCACGTACAAATCAATACATTACCACCTACTTCAGCTGCTGCAAAATATCATTGCATGTGTGTATACTTCCAGGTTCAGGAATGGATAGGTAGCAGGTCTGCACTTGTGCCAGAGGAGTGGGTTCAATGTAATAAAGTTTGATACCTGTTAAAACAGACGTTCCTGGTGCCCCAGATAATCTGCTTAAAATGGTAAGGCGTCAAATCAAACACAACTGTGACACTCAAAGGTGCACATGTAACAGACATGGTTTACAGTGTTCAACATGTTGTGATGAGTTTAGAGGCTTAAGTTATACCAATGGAATCCAGCTGACAGACACTGACTTAAGCAGTGAAATTAAGGTAAAACAGGAGTGGCTTTTATTTTATGTGATATGCCTGAAAAAAGAAATCAAAATGTAACAAGAGGCACATGATGAGCCTGAGCTCTACTGGCTTGGCTTGTTTTGTCTCTTTGTCTGTAGTTTGAATAAACAAGGGCCATACTCCAGGCATGCATGAGCGGATCAGCCTTATTTTCAAAAAGAACTGTGCTCTCATGGAAATCTAACTACTGAACAATTTTTGTAAGGATCGGAAAAAATAGAGACTTTATCGCTTAAACAAGCTTAATTAAAGCAATTATGACAATGACAAGGGCCATAATCCAGTCGTGCATAAGGGTATCAGGCTGATTTTATAAAGGAAATAGTCTCTCAAAAATATCTAACTACTGTATAAGTTTGGTGAAGATCAGTAGAAAATTGAAGACTCAATTGCGTAAACAAGCTTAATTATAGCAATTTTGACTAATTCAAGGGCCATAATCCAGTCGTGCAGAGGTGTATCTGACTGATTTTCAAAGGAATCGAACTCTCATAAATAATTAACTACTATTTAAATTTGATGAAGATCGGAAAAGATATGGAGATTAAATACCGTAAACAAGCTGAATTATGGCAATTTTGACAATTTCAAGGGCCATAATCCACGTGTGCATGGCAGGAAATAGCTGGTTTTCAAAAGAAGCCAAGCTCTTATTAATATCTACCTACTTTATAGGTCTGATGAAGATAAAAAAAGAAATGGAGATTCTATTGTGTAAACAAGTTGTAAAATAGCAATTTTACAAGCAATATGGCAATTTCAAGGGCCATAATTCAGTTATTCATAAACCTTTGACCAGTAGAGCTAAAATTCGTTTTCATTTTTTTGGTTAACTAGTAAAAGTATAGTATAATCTACTAATTGATGACAATAAAGTTTTTCAGGTTGACCTTGTCGCTTTTTTAAAAAATTAAACATGAACTATGTGAAGTATACCCAACGTGTTTACTCTTTTTTGACCAAGTGCATATGCAATTTGTGAGTTACTATATGTATATATTTGTGAAGTCATAATTTCAATTGTAATTAAAACTGTCCAAGTTTCAATATAATAGAACTCATGATAAATATCTCTGTCCTTTGTACCCATGGAAGAAATATTCTTCATATCAGCCAATAATGATATATTTTTCAGTACATGTCATATTACCCCACCCACTTATAACAGGATTTTGTCATCCAACTGAATTTTGATATAAACTTTTTTATCTCTATATTATAATGTTTTAATTAACATTGTCTCTAGATTACCCACTGGTGACCATTTCATTTGTATGTTTGGTTAAATCATGCATATAAAAATATACTATGTACAAAGTTATCACAAATTTCTGAAAAACGTTTAAGTAGTGACCCGATTTATCATGAAAAAAATACTATTTCCCCATCCTAGATTTTTCTAGACTTTTGATATGTCTACAACTATTGTTTGTAGTCTCCAAAAATGTGAAAACCAATTCTTTTGCAATTTGTTTGAGGTTAGGCCATTTTTTCACATAGACTGACTGGACTAATATGATATATGATATGATAAATGATGATATATGATATGATATGCTTTGCTGTGCTATGCCATGCTATGATATAATATGCACATATCATAACATTCAGTATTTAAACATAAAACCATAAAGAAATCAATTATAGCAAATAAATTAATTTTCTCAGAATGGCCTGCCCAATGATTCACAATTTTAGTAAACATAATGTTACATATTTGAAGTCTTAGTTTCAGAATTCTTCAACTTTTCTAAATAGTTTCAAGATATGTTGCACATAAAATTATTTTTTTTAAGGTCTGCCTTTTCCTTTAACTTTTTGTAACCTCTGTTTTAATTCCCAATGCCAAGAAGAAAGGACTTGATTTTATATAGTTTCATTATCAAGATTACTTTGCTTGTATTCATTGTAGTTATCAAATTTTCTCAAAGCTCCACAAAATCCCACTTACTTTCATATTGGACAACATGACTGGTAGCTTCCTAAGTTCAAGGTGACGATCCTTGTTCCCTTCCACAAAGTGAATCAACCACGGTTCCTTCTGATGATGTTTCCAACTCTCTTGGACTGTCTGCAAAAAGATAACATATGAACCTCAAGTACAGTGCATTACCTGTCAACAATGCCTTCTCTTTTCAACAAGAACCTTTCTTCAACAACAGTGATTCATTTTGAATTTTGCATCAATGGGTCCCTTTCAGGATTTTTGGAAAAAACAATGAGTCCTTCAATGTAAAATTCAAAGATTTCCAAATTACAATGAGTCCTTAACAAAATTTTATGAGTAAAGGACTCAGGATGCGCACCAAAATGAATCACTGTCTCTTGAGTATTGGGTCAATTGGTCAAAGATCAAAGTCATGCTTGCATAAAAGAACAAATTGGTTTCCGCTCAATGACTTGAATTCTTCTATATAACCAAGAGTCTTCAAACCTGATAAGATGATTTGACTTACCATATTGAATAAATGATCCCTTTATTGTTGGGTCATAATTTTGAAACTTTCAGATCATAGGACTAAGGTCAAGGCCACAGTGACTTTGAATACAAAAAAGATTGTCTAAAAAATGTTTGGACTTATGTTCCTGATCAACATTCCTCAAACTTGGTAGGGAGATTGGGAAAGGCCAGAAGTTGACCCCAATATATTTTGAGAGCATTTGAGGACCAAATTTAAGGTCGCCATGACATTGTACACAAAAATATTGTCCGCTTAACGACTAAATAATGCCTTTGCCTAACATCCATAAACTTGGCAGAGGCATTGTTCATGAACAATATATGGACTTTGCTTATTTTGAGACCATCAGGATAAAAGTCAAAGTTGCATTAACTTTGGAAAAAAATCCCCCAAAAATGAAACATATAGGAACTGCCTAGACCTGTTGTTCTCAAACTCTTAAGGAAGTTTTTGGTAAAGGCCACTGACATTAAACATGTGGCTCCCCTTTTCATTTTATCTTTGGATGTGCAAATTATTGTTGACCAAGCTATAACAGCTTGAGGTAGATTCTGATCAATTTACAAATAAATCTCAATCTAAAATACATTTTTTGATACTGTTTCTTTTCTATCTGTCCTTTCATTTCATTACCCCGCATGTACTGGGTTAAAGACTAAAGTGAAGTGTACCCTTTCCAAGTTACATATAGTTACGGATACATAGTATAAGTATCATGTTGAAATTTAATTAGAAGTTGTATTCTTTATATCTTGTATCAAGTTGAGGGTACATTTTCTAGCTTTTGTTACTGCTTTACCTTAACTGTATGCATTCATTCTTTATTGTAAATATTCATTTGTTATTGTTTTCATGTAACCATGTGTTTTGTATATTTGTAAGGAGAGGGCTTTAATAATGTTGTTATAATGCGTGCCCAATCCTATTGTAATTATGACAATAAAATATGTTTAGACTAGAGGCAAAATGTTTTGCAAGCATCTTTGGTTTTTTTCAGTGCCAATAGGTATTCTTGCCTATAAATTTGGTGTCGTGGATAATTCACATGCCTCCAATTTAAGCACAAAGGTACCCTTCAGACAGGTAAATATCCTTAAAAATTTATAACCCCTCATGCCTCCTTTACACATCTATTAAGGTAAATATTGCCATAACCACTCAAGTAACACATTGATTATTTACAGATTGTGGAGGCACTTTATTAAGAAATAGGTGTAGAACACAACAGCATAAGTGTGATTATGAATTTTGTAAGCACACTGGTACACAGGCCAACCACAAAGGAAAAACACACACTAGTACATAGGCCAACCACATCGGTTAAACATCACACTGGTACAAAGGCCAACCGTATAGGTAAAACAAAACACTGGTACACAGGCTATCCACATAGGTAAAACAAAACACTGGTACACAGGCATATGCATAAGTTAAACAACACACTTGTACACAGGCCAACCACATAGGTAAAACAACATACTGGTACATAGGCCAACCACATAGGTAAAACAACTTTTTCGTATACAGGACCATCACAAAAATAAAACAACACACTAGTATACAGGCTAACCACATAGGTTAAACAACACACTGGTACACAGACTACCCATGGTGGGCAGATGGCTTCACAATGTTGACTGCTATCTTTCTTAAACAGTTCTCATCCAATTTCTACCAAACTTGATGAAAATATTTGTTGGTAAATTATCTCGGTCAAGTTTTATAACCAGCCAAATCGCCTCAGGCATTTCAGGATTATGGCCCTTGAATTAATCGAAATTGGTTATTTTAGCGTTGTCAGCTCTCAACTAAAACAGTTTTTATTCGAATTTCACCAAACTTGCTGAAAATGTTTCTTAAAATAAAGTCTTGGCCAAGTAAGATAACCAGCCAAATTGCCTTTTGCACTTTTTGAATATGTTCCTTGAATTGGTCAGAATTTGCCATTTTAGCTTTGTCAACTCTCTTACTTGACCAATTCATATCTGACCTTCACCAAACTTGTTGAAAATGTTTGTAGGTATAAAATCTCCATATTGTGCAAAATCATTTGCTTCTTTAAAGGCTTGCCTCTCAAATGGCCATAGTGTGACGGAAAGAAATTATTGATGGCTGATTTTGTGTGTGTCACTCTTGTTAGATTTAAAAACGTGTTCATATGTGTAAAATGTCCATGACTTTGCAATAGTGAGCCATTAAATATAACGAGGGACATTCCTTATTTGACAAGACATTGGTTTTCTCTGCCAATATATGTATGTTTTGATTTAAAACAATGGTATTCAAAGAACATAATCTGAAGAAATCTGGTATTGACTAAATCTACTCTCTTTTATTATGTTTTTATTCCAGTTCACATCCTGAGGTTAATTGGGAATGTCATATTGTGAAGTTGAGTTATGATTAGACATAGCCCCACATCAGCATGCATCTTTGTTTTATATTTTTCTTTTCCAAAACTTTAACAGCTGTTTCCACTTGTTTTACTTTCAGCCAACATGCAAGCTGACAGATTCCAAAATGAGAAGTATGTGAACTGGTTAAAAGTTAGTCTTTCTCTTCTTTATGCCAAAGACAGCTTAGTGAACTTCACTGATAAAGAAGCCAGTGATTTTCACAGTCACTTACAGGCCAAGCTGGCATCAACCAGATCATCTTCTCATCAAATTTGTCAGGCATGCACCATCACAGATTTAAAAAAGCTTTTGCTGGGACGCAGCTTTACCTGTCCAGCGAATACCTGTGATGTTTGGTTTAAAGAGATCTTGCAACATCTTACTGGTTCCAGAGCTGGCATTGAGTTGAAAAATTCTGATATTTCTCAGTTGCCAGTAAAGCCGTGGGAAGTTGCGAAACTCTTTATGCCATTTGGCTGTCAACCCCACAACACTGCTAATGATGCTGATCTTGCAGCCCTGCTTACATTTTATCTGAACTGTGATCACTTCAAGAATGTCATAGCCAACATGGCAAGATGCAAGGAGGTAAGTCAAATTACTTTAAATTTGAAATGCTTTCCTTGGAATGTTTGACTTTGTCTCTTTGACTGATAAATGATAAAGGGGATTTCCCTAATTTTTTTGATAGAACTACAATGGTTTTCAAGATTCCCCCAATGTATTATATATACTATGAATAATATTAAAAGGATATCGCACCCAGGTAAAGTTCAGAATATGTCCATAAAAACTTTTTTTATGATTTTTAATTTCTTTTAATATTTTTAAAGACTTTATTGACAGCAGCAACCATTTTAATAATGTTAGAGTTTTAGGAGATTGTCCAGAATACAATTTGCTTGGATGCATGCGAATAGACCGTATGAACATGGCCGGATAGACAAGAACAATATTGGTAAATCATCCAGAAAAAAGGACAAATGAAATACAATCTAAATCACTGCTACTAACATCGGCAACAGTCGTTTTTCAACATTGTTTTTCTCAAAATAGTAATTTGAAGTTTTACCAAATTTTCACCTGAGTTTATGTTTAGTTATGCATACAACAGATTATCATACTTTTGACAATCTTTAAAAAAGCGAAAGTTTTAGGGAAATCACCTTTAAGCCAAATTTTTAAAGCAGAACAAATTTATTTGCTTTCAAATTTCCACTATATTTATAGTGTAATTTAAAAATTAATTACTTCTTTTTATTAACCAGGTTTGGTCATTTGGCGGTTGGGCCTCAACTTTTTGCTACTGTTCATTAACTTTAGTCTGGAATGAGCTACATGTATGGTGATTAAAATTAGCATATATAGAAAGCTTATGGGGAGACAAAGGTTTTGATTGTATTTTGGGTAAATTGGATAAGGGCCAAGATCACTCTTCCTGAAAATGGAATTTTCATTTCCTCTCAATAAATTTAGTCACAAATGATGAATAGCAACCAAACAGAGAATTGAGATTGCTTAAGTGAATACAAAGGTTGCCTATTTGTAAATCTAAATTGGATGAAATTTGCAGATTATGTAAAGTATCAAAAAATCAATTCTAGTCTTTAAATCACTCATTTCTGAATTAAGTACCCCCTACTTAAATGAAAGTCTCAAATATAAGCATGAACTTCAAATCCATAACTTAAAACCATTAGATTCTCAATTTTATTTGTATGTTCCAAAACCCCGATTAGAATTTTCCCGAAAAGCGTTCTCCTACTCTGTGCGAAAACTTTGGAATTCACTGCCATTAGAAGTAAGAAGTTCAAAAAACATTACTGAATTCAATTAAAAATATGTGACTAACCTGAAGTAACTGAATTATTGAATCAATTTATTTGCATGTATACAAATAAAGCAAATCTGTTTGATAATAATATTACCATAGCTCTGATGATATGTATGTTATACAGTTATGTTAACATTGTTTATATGAATGTAACTAATGTATTTGATGTACCGGTACCTATGTATTTATGAAGAGGCTTACGGGGAAGATTGGGCTTGACCTAACTATGTTGCCTCTATAATAAAAGTCTTAATTATTATTATTATTATTAGGTTGGGATTACCTTTGAGGTTATTTTGGTTGAATTTTCTTTTCCACACAATAACTTGAGTCGGGAATGACCAATCACAACAAAACTTTGAATATAGTAAGTTTATCTGAAGACAAAGGTTGGTCTAGCCTAAGGCCACTGTTGAATTTTCATTTTCACTCAATGACTTCAGTCAAGCATGACATCTGAAAACCTTGTTTCATGGAGATTTCATGATTCTGGTTTGGATTTGAACTGCCTTAATTGAAACGTGAATATCAACGTTTAGCCTGTGTAGGAAAATAATTCAACACCTACAACTAAACTAGTCTCATCATATATAAGATACATCAACATCTGATTCTTCTCCTCAATGTCTTGGCCAATTTTAACCAAACTTCCCTGCAATGTTCCTTAGTTGGTTCTCTTCCAGATTTCTTCAAAACATGATAAACTCTGGTTGCCATGGCAACTTAATGGGAACACTTTGAAAATTTTATTCTGAGAAACTCCTTGGCCAATTCCAGAATAATTTCACAGAAATGATCCATAAGTCATCCTTTATCAAATTCAGATTCCTTCAACTCATCTCGATTAGCATAAAAAAATGGCCACCAGGGGGCAGGGTTACTTTTCACTATATGGCAGTATGGATGACTTCTCCACAGAATTTGTTAACCCAATTTCAAAACAATTTTTAAAAATGATCCTTAGGTGACCATTTATTAAATTCCTTCAAATCATCTTGATTAGCATAAAAAATATGGCTGCCAGGGGGCAAGGCTAGGTTTTCAATATATGGCTATATGGAAGGCTTTGAGAGCATAGATATTTTGTTTCTAAAGTTATAAAGTTTTTTAAATGGCAACCCTTGGGTTAGAATTATGTCCCATTTCAAGTGTGTCTTAATTAACATTATGCTTATTTTGTGATAACTTAATGTCTTATTTAAAACAATTATGCATTAGGTTGAACTTTGATATTTGATGTGAAACATCAGTTATCATCATGCAGTACAGGCCATCTATCAATAGTTTTCAAAAGATGACCCAACCACCCGGTTTGCGTGCGGGTTCGATCTCCGGCTGGGTCAACGTGTATCTGTGCTATACACTGGGCACGTTAAAGAACCTTAGATCTCTACAGAAGAGTTCTCTGTATCCGCTTCCCTCTCTCTGGGACGTCCATTAGCCCTAGCTGGCAGAAAGGGACATAAATAAAACAAACAAACAAAAGATTACCTTGTATAGGGTTCCACAATTTGTATGTGAGAATTTCAGGTGAGCGATTACAGACAACTATGGTCTTCTTCTTGTGTAATCGTTCTGTAGAGCTTGAATGTTTTATTGCTATGGAAACATAATTTATGTACTAAATGTTGTCCTTGTTCTGACATGTGGTGGTCCAAATGATTAACAATGTTTACTAGTAACATGACTTAACAAATATGTTTAAGAAAAATAAAATTTTATGTACTTGTGTATCTGTATCATTTTATCAGATAAGAAAAACATCTTCCTATGCCATGACAGAGGAACATAATAAGATGGCAATTTGAGTATTTATTTATCTATAGATGCTTGAGGCATATAGTGATCATCCTGTCCGTCCGTGCGTACAAGGTTAACCAGATTTTACAGTTCCGTCTAGCATCAACAACGCTTGCTTGAATGTTTTAAATTGTTAAATGGTTGTTTCCTTGGAACAATCCTGTCCACATATAACACCCAACGTCCATTTTACATTGACCTAATTTGGACACTGGGGGCATAAGCGTTTATTGAAAACTGCGTTCTTGTTTTTTTAAATGGTTTCACTCTGATACAATGTACAACCATTAAAATCATGGGGCTGGGCTAGTTTTCACTAAATGGCTTTATGTAAATCATGGGGCTGGGCTAGTTATACCCCCGTACAAACGAAGTTTGAAGGGGTATATTGGAATCGGTCGGGTGGTCGGGCGGTCTGTCTGCAAAATTTTGTCCGGTGAACTCCTTCACTTTCAGTCCGATTCACTTGATACTTGGCATGATTGTTCATTAGGAGCAGTAGATGTGCAAGACGCAAATTTCACGTTTTTTCGCGCAAGGATTATGGAGTTATTGCCCTTGAATCAACTTGAAAAATCTTGTCCGGTGAAATCCTCCTTCACTTATAGTCAGATTCACTTGATACTTGGCCTAATTGTTCATTAGGAGCAGTAGATGTGCAAGACGCAAATTTCACGTTTTTTCGCGCAAGGGTTATGGAGTTATTGCCCTTGAATCAACTTGAAAAATCTTGTCCGGTGAAATCCTCCTTTACTTTCAGTCCGATTCACTTGATACTTGGCAAAATTATTCATTAGGAGAAGTAGATCTGCAAGACGCAAGATTCACGTTATTTCGCGCAAGGATTATAGAGTTATTGCCCTTGAATCAAATTGAAAAGTCTTGTC
>JAUMTR010282425.1:0-12259 GCA_032270685.1 Microctenopoma stevenorrisi | reverse complement strand
AAATTTTTCTATAATGAGAGCGGCTGTATTCATGGCAAACAATTTCCCTCTGGGATTAATAAAGTGTTTTGAATCTTTGAATCTTGACGTGGGTGGGAGGGACTGTCCAGCACCAGGAGATGTTTGGTCATCTTCCTCTTCTCAGCTACAACATGTGGAGGGTCCAGCTCCACGCCCAGAGCTGAACCCGCCAGGCAGTAGGCTTCATGTCGTCATCATCTCTGTCATTCCCACACTGGAGACGTCTCTATAACAGCAGACTCTGAGCCCTGACCTGCAGCAGTCTGCTGCCGTGTGTCAGGAATGAGCCCACGCACTTCCTCCGTTTCCTGCTTCCTACTGTTTTACTTGACAGACAACACTGAATTCTGCAGCTGGTCTCGTTAATGTCTCGGCTGATCAGACTGTTTCCAAAGAGGCATTAAACATCCGTCTGTCACACTGTGAAGACAGAAGCAGACAAACCTGTTTTCTAGTCAAACATCTTTATTTCCTGATGCGGCTGAAGATTCCTGAGGCTTTGTGCACGTTCTTTATCAGCCTCAGTAAACACAGACTGGTTTCAGTGGCTCTGGTCGTTCTCAGGCGGCCTTTAGGATCCAGTCGTCTCCGTTTGTCTGAAGACAATGTCACGCCTCCAAACGTGCCTCATTCTCTCGTTATTTCTGTTCTTTCAGGTAACGTAGAAACATACTGACAGAGCGCTTTAACCGAGTACACGCAGCAGGTCAGTACTATGATTACTTCTGCAGCCATTTTGTGTCAGTGTCAGTAGGAGATGCCTCTGCCTTCATCTGGACACTCTCCCCGTCTGTTCCTGTAAAAAGCTGGTTACTGACACGGACATCAGTTCCTGGTAACCTCAGCACTGATGCAGTAACTCAAAGAAAACTGAACTCAAAGAAAGAGGCAGCAAACCTCGTCTCTTTTATTGCAGAGATCCATTAGGATCCATTAGTGCTGATACGGTGTCTGGAACAGGGACAGCGTCTCTCATCCTGCAGTCGGCCAGAGATGCTCTGCTCTCGGCTGTCAGTGCTGCTCCCCTCGAAATCTGCTCTGACTCACTGGTAATTCAATTAAAACCTGCCTGCTCCGAGCCCAGGTTCTGTCTGCAGGGCCTGGCTCGTTACCCACAGCGAACGGATTGGATTAATAAAGAGCGTGAAGCTCATGAGGAGACAAACCAGAGAGACAGGGACGAAGAAAACAGCAGCGTTTAATGTCTCAGTCACCGCTCTGACACATTTTCATTTCAGGAGGACAGACAGGATCAACAGTGTGCTCAAACATCGCCCCCTGCTGGGGGGCGAAAGCTGCTTCCTGACAGGGCAAAACAGTCACAAGACCACAGACACTAAAACAGACTGAACACTGAAATCAACAGGATTAAAAACCACCTTGCGGTTAAGGACACTTGAAGCTGCAGTGAAGGTTCATAATGTACATTCGTTCCTCCCCGTCTCTAAACGGTGGACAGGTTCAGCGCCGTGTAGACCAGGTTGACGGTGGTGCAGACGACCCCTATGAGGTTGCAGAGGCTGGACAGGCCGTGGTAGCGGCTGAACCTGCTCCTGTAGGCTCTGTACTTGGGGTCCTGCTCTCGGAGTTTGGCGTACGCTTCCCTCTGGCTGCCCACACCGATCTGGTCCCCCAGGCCGTGCTCCTTCTCCACCTCCCTCTTCTGGAGCATCGCCTCAGTGACCGCCGGGCCGAACCACTGGGAGTTCAGAGCGGTCATGATCAGCGCCAAGAAGTACAGCATCATCTACAGAAGAGGAGCAGCATGGTTTCAGTCAGGACGACAGGTTCAGACAGACACAGTGCTTTGCCAGCGGGACCTCGTACCTGCACACTCTCGTGCCAGTCCAGCAGCTCCCGGGGGTGGTACACAGCATACACGGCCAGGCTGACACAGTTGCTACCCAGCAGACAGTAGAAGTACACAGGGAAGAGCTTACTCTGGACCAGGCCGAAGGTGTGCACGCTCACCTGCCACACCAGCGCAAAACCTGCAGACGGGGGAGAAATGTGAAAAAAAGTCGCACAGTCTGCAGCAGAGTGTCTGTCGTTTATTCTCGTGTCCCAACAGGAAAACCTTTCTGACCAACAGGCGTACCTGCGATGAAGGAGACCCACACCTGCATGCCCCAGGAGAAGGACAGCACCAGCAGGTGCAGCACCTTGATCAGGTCTGTGGGCTCCCCCTCTGTGGCCATGGTCACGCTGTCTGTAAACTACACACAAAGGCACGATAATTACCAGTTTAGACTTTCTTCTGGTCGTATTAAAACCCAACATTCAACCAGTTAAAGCACAGCAGACAATTTTAGAGCCATGGTTGATTTATTATGACACGTGAAGACGTGTGCAGTGCATGGACATGGAGCTGGCCTGAAACAAGCAGAAAACAACACGTGAGAGACAGTCCCTAACCTCGGGTCCAGCTCTCCCCTGTGCAGCATCAGTAAAGTGTGATAAGGCGAAGAGCAACAGTCTGTAGATACCGTACACAAGCAGCTGCAGCTGAGTTACAGGGGACTAATGTGGTCACAGATTATTCAATGTGCAGCAGAGCAGATAAAGTCAGGAGGAGTTAAGAGAGAAAAACACGTTACACGCGACTTATTTATGACAAACTGACGTTAAACAAGCAACCACGCGCCAGGTTGTGGAGCTGAACCCGCGGATAACACGCTCAGGTCGGAGGAGCTGCTCACTTTCTGTGAAGTTATCTCACCGCAGATGCTCCACAGACTCAGCGCGGCTGCTGGAAACTGTTCCCGCGCTTCTGGTGAGACACTCACGCTCCACAGAGACTCCTCTGACTGTCCGGTTAAAGACCAAAGAGCCCCGCGGAACGACAATTAACATTTTAACCAGTTTCTCCAAGTCGCGTCTCCGTTTGTTGAACGGGCGATGCGCAGCCGCCATCATGGTTTGGCTTCAGAAAGAGAGGATGGCTGCTGATGGAAACCACTCAGACACATCTTAATCAATAAATAACCAAACATGTTTTCATCCGGACGATTAGACAAATTCTTGGAGATTTATTAGAAATCACCAGAATATCAGTGTTCAAGTCTAAAAGGTCTTCTGGGCTTCGTTAATCGCGCCGGTTAATTAACGTTAACAGATATGTATCAACCCTGTGAAAGCAACATACAAAACGCACTGGAGCTGATTGACATTCAAAAAGAAAGAGTTTGTGGCTGCTCGCTGCAGCAGCGTCACTCACCTCGGTCCACGTCCACTCAGACAAACGCCAAAACACAAACAGTAGAAACGTAGCTGAGGGTCCGAGGTCCACTTCCTGGTTCTACAAACCCCGCCCCCTATGGATGGGTGTAAATGCTGAATGAGAATAGCATGTCATTACTTTCAGTAAAAGAAATTAAATAAAGAAGATCTGAAAAACGAACAGTAGTGTAGTTATAATAATTTAAACTAATTTAGCTTTGATCAAAGTTTAGTCTATGAACATCAAATATCGATAAACAATAAATAAAATTACGTAACCAGAGGAGGGGCGGGACATTGAAGACGAGAATCGCTAATAGGCAAACATTACTGTCAATCTGCGCCATTGGGCCAATCACGAGGCGAACAAATCTTTATCTAACCAATCAGAAGCGGCCTTGAAGGACCGCTGCATGCGTATCCAGCTGCTGAACCTGTGTACCGGGAGCATCCTTCACAGCTCGGTAAGAAATCGACACACAAACGTTACTCAGTACAATTATCAGTGGCTCAGACACTATCTGAGGTTTATCTCTCACCGCGAGAAGCGTTTGTAAAAGCTGTTTTATGTCAGGTTTTAAACACGCTAGCGGCTGGTAGCGACTTAGCTTGTTAGCATGTAGCGGTGGCGTTTTGGTTTCAGTGTTTTCTGTGATATACTCAGTTATAACTCATCGGGATAAAAACATTTCACTGCCCCCAGTAGTGCTGACGGTGACACCTGTGCACGGCTACAAGCAGCACCCTAGAAACAGATATTAGTGATAACTTAGGACATGTTATCCCAGGAGAGCACTGAGGTAAAGTTACCTGTGTGTGAGCCAGGTGAGCCCCGACCTACAGAAACGTCCCGGTAACGTCACTGTTTCGGACATGACTGTGTTACTTATGCAGGGATTGGATTATTACACGTACAGTTGATGTCAAACCATAAAGCTGGCTGCTACTAGTGATGAAACGTCACTAAATGTTATGGTGAATTTAGTTTCCTCCTGATGTTATTATAAGCTAATATTCATATATGTATATTATCAAACTGAAACTAGAGTGTACTCTCTCTCTGCCTTATTTATCCCTGAAGATATATTTACAGACTACGACATGCAAATAAAGTAATAAGATGACAGTACTTTTACCAGCTACAACATCACAGCGATGAACACACCAATTAGAATCCAATAAAATTACCAACATTATTTAAAACTGACATGTGCACACACACCAAGTACTTCTGCTTTGGTTCTTGAAATATATTTAGCTGCCAATACTTTGACACAAGTCACATTCTAGGTAACAGAAGTGGTAATGATACAGCTGCTGCTGTGTGTACAGAGACACATCCAGACATGACCAACACGTCAGAAACGGTTGGAAAACTCATAAAAAGGCCGAGGGTACATCACCAAAATATCAATTTAGGGTGAATCCTCACGTCTGAACAGAAAAATGAAATCCTTCCACACGGTGCCAGACACAGAAGCAAAGAGGAACCTCTGACCCTCTTGTCTTTCATCACAGACACAACAGCGGAAATGGGGCGCAGAAAGTCGAAGAGAAAACCGCCTCCTAAGAAGAAAATGACCGGGAACCTTGACACGCAGTTCACCTGCCCGTTCTGTAACCACGAGAAATCCTGCGACGTCAAAATGTGAGTTCAGCTCAACGTAGCATCACAAATAAGTGATTTACATCCCATAATGACAAAGTGAAACTGTTTCAGAAGTAGCTGGATATGTATTAAAGCTCATTATTACCATTCACCCCCTGACAACTCGACTGACCGTCGAGCTTCAGTTACTCTCTGTAACGTAAACTCTTTCCAGGGAACGAACCCGGAACACGGGGATTATATCCTGCAGTGTTTGTTTGGAGGAGTTCCAGACTCCAATAACCTGTATCCTTTCAACCTACATCAGATTTAACCTCTGGCTCAGCTGTTGGCTAACGATATAGCTGGTTCAACCCAGCTTTGCTAGGTGCTAATTCTGATGTTGGTTCACTCTGCAAACCTTCTAAGAACCAGTAATCTCTGTTTGTCCCTTAACCATCTCCTGACAGATCTGTCTGAACCCGTGGACGTTTACAGCGACTGGATCGACGCCTGTGAAGCAGCCAATCAGTAGCCACCTTTTCCCTGACCTCACAGCCCTGTGATTGGTCCACTGAGTCCCTTCCTGTCCACGTAGCGGAATGTGGCGTAAACGTCTTGTTTGGTGTTCACTGTCATGTTCTTGAAGAACGTGTTCCTGTTGCTGGCTGGGCCAGAACCTCGTGTCAGTTGAACCTGTTTTTATTTCCTCGTTAGATCAGATGTGTCTCTTGTGTTTGTTTTTTATTTAAGGACCAGTGTGTTTTCCGCCGACACTAATGCACTGAAACATTTTGTTGGTCGACAGTTTGGTGGAAAGTTTTTTTTTGTTTGTTTTTTTTTGGAGCAGTATATTTGTACTGCAAACCTTTTTTTATTGATCATATAATTTCTATTACACTACGTTTGTGTATTTCACCTCACCTGTGTAGTTTGGCGTAATGAGAGAATTAAAGCAGAGCCAACATTTTGAAGTGTTTTATTGCACATGTTTAGTGAAACTCGTGTATGAAATAAGCTTAGTAAAGATGATTAGGGTGAAATGTTACTGTGCATTTACTCAACATTATTCTGGAGATGACAGGTGGTGATGACGAGGAACGATCTGCTGACTGACGGGAATATTTTAGACACGTAATGGAGGCGTTTGCCCTCTAGGTGGCGCAGTTTTGTTGCTGAAGGGAAAAGCAGCAGGTTTTGGACCATTCAAAATATCATCCACATATTTGACATGATTCATGAGCAATCAGCGAAGTACTTTTTTACAGTACTTATTCTTTAGCAGCAGAAAACTGAACCCGAACTGACAGTTCTGTAGGTACCGTAAATGTCTGAGTAAATGTACTTGGTAACGTTGCACTATGTTTCCTGCGCACACGGTGAAGCCGGTAAAGTGCAAATGGAGCAAAAGCATGAAAGCAGAGTTCACGGAGACGTTTCCATCAGAATAAAGAAAAAGTCTGCATCACTACAGCTACGTTTGCTCTTCTACTTTATAAAAGCAGTGTCACAGAACCGTCCTAATCTCTCTCACACACACACACACACACACACGCGCGCGCACACAAACCGCAGGTTCATGCGTCACGCAAGCTGCAGAAAGGAGCCCTGGAAACCGTCACAAAGCCAGGTCCGAGCAAAGCTGCGTCGCTTGGCCCGCTCAGACCCGAGAGGAGGACCCGGGGCCTCTGTGGAGTCCCAGAGCCCGCAGAGCCCCGACGTGGGCGTGGTCTCGCTTCCAACTGCATCAAATTTCAATAGCACCAACACGGTCGCTTGTTTCCTGCCAGGAAACGTTGAGCTTCAGCATCATCAGTGTTCACACCGGACTGGGGGGTGGGGGTGGGGGCAGGGGCGGAGGGGCTAGAAAGCTCTGACTCCAATGTAAATATAAATAGCAAATGTCTGGGATGTTAGGCAGAGCTGGAGCAGGGTTTTCTTCTGACGTAAGGTCGCGGAAAGACGAACACATTCCTAGAGCAAAAACGTGTTTAGAACAAGAACCATGACGTCAATCCGCGTCCAACGGGCGTCTGGGCGACTGGTGGGGGTGCACGGGGGTGGGGGCGATGCTGTCCGTGTTCCTCTAATCAGAGTACTGGTTGTAGCCGTCGAACCCCGCCTCGCTGCCGTTGTTGTAGTAGGTCTCCACGGGGGTGGCGCAGTACTTGTTGTCGTAGACCTGGCGGGGCAGGCCGTAGGTGGTCATGCCCTGCTGCGACGCCACCTTGTTGGTCCCCATCTGCAGGGAGATGGTGCTGGTGTCGCAGTTCTCCAGCTCCAGCTTCTTGTCGAAGATGTGCCTCCTCGTGCCCGGAGCCGTCATGCCAGCCTGGGGGGGGGAGAAACCGGAAACGGTCATCGCTCAGCTCCTACAGCTGACCGTGCTAAATAACAGCGCGTGGCAGTGCGCACCTGGCTGGCTCCCTTGTTGGTTCCCATCTGCAGGCTGATGGTGGACTGGTCCAGGGGGGTGTCCATGGCGATCTTGGAATCATACAGGTGGCGTCGCGTGCCGTAGGAGGTCATTCCCTTTTGGCTCGCGAGCTTGTTGGTGCCCATCTACTCAGATATAAAGGAGAAGAGTGTGTCAACGAACACACGCGAAGGCTCCACTGAGGTGAGAGATGTCAGTCTGACCTGCAGCCCGATGATGTTGCGCCCCTCCCGCAGCTTCTCTGGAGCGAAGCGGCGCTGCTGCTTCTCCGCGTACTTCACCCCGAAGTCGTACTTGGAGGGAAACCCTTTGGACCTGGCCTGAGGGAGGAACGCAGCATCTAGTCCCGCATAAACTGGTATGAACATTAGATGTCCCCATCTCTGTTTCCCCTGTGTGTGTGTGTGTGTGTTCTCACCATCCCTGCCAGTGCGATGAGCGTGCACTGGACCTGAGTGTGGTTGACATTCTCAAACAGGTCGTTGGCCTCAAAGATGTCGTGTGGCTTCAGGCCGTAGTCTGTGATCGCACGGACGAAATTCCCAATGTTTTCCAGCTGGACGAGGGGAAAAGTGAATTTAGTGGAGCACGAGGAGTGTTTTTAAAGAACAGGAAGGAGCTCTGGATCACCTGGTGCCAGTTCTGACTGGAGTGGTTGATCTTCCTCACAGAACCGGGCTGCAGGACGTTGATGAGTCTGCAGAGAGAGAGAGAGAGATCAAAGCACGCGCCTGCTGAGCAGAGCTCCAGCTTCCGGGCGACGAGCTACTCACTCGCACAGCACGACTCCATCCTTCAGACTCTCCATGAAGTGGTCCCCGATCCTCTTCGCAGTCACATCCTGAATCCACAGCCGCAGCTCCTCTTCCTTCTGTGGGTCGTACTTCCCAGCCAGCTGATGGGGGGGGGGGGGTAGAATTACATTTTTGCTATACGTCACATGTTTTTCTAACTTTTTAATCAGTGTAAATACATAATGAAAACCATCTAGGGTCAGTTTCTCTCTGTCAAACCCGGACCAGCTGCAGTGTCTCCAGGATTTCCTTTTACTAAGATGGAACAGATGCTGACGTCATGTATTTGTGTGATTATTCCTTGTTCTATTAGCGCGTATGTGGAAGCAAACACAGTCGATGATACATAAAAAAGTAGGTATCTGAGATCAGTATTTAGTGTCTGAGGAGATGAAAATAGCTGGAGAATAACCCCCCCCCTACACGTCTTTCCTTATTGACACAAACACATTTACACATTTTTCTGGATGGTCTGCAGATAAGTGCTCGCGCTCTGGGCTCCGCAGCCAACACAAACATGCGTGTCCCAGCCTCCACTCCATCACACCAAACTAGGGAGAAACTGCTTTCCCACCCTCCGCCCCCACCCGACCGGCTGTGATTGGCCGGGCTCGTATTTCCCCCCCTCTCCCTCCGCTTTTCCACAGTCTGGCCTTTTACAGAGATTCTGATAGTGGTGCTGGTGCTGGGTGGAGGTGGATGAGGAACGATCATCGTCACAATAAATGTAGCTGCCTCAACACCAGCTGCAGCAGCACAGCTCCTCAGCTCCACCCTCACCCCGAGCTCCTAAGAAAGTGACACCTCAGTGCGCCTTCATCAGCAGCGCAGTGTGAGAGGTGTTGGTCCGCAGCCTGTTACATGTAAGCGCACACACACACACACAGGCACGGAGCTCCGCCCCTCCTCCACCTGCCTCCTGTCTGTGTTTTGTCCTTCTTGACTTGGGTGTAAACTGTTTAGGTTGGAGCCGGGTCGCTCCTTAAAAGGCCGTTAGAAGGTCCCGCCCGGGACAGGCAGTGATGAGAGGAACCTCTGTGGGACACGAGACTCTTCGGGGAAGAGGCTCCATCCTGCACGAGGACAGGGATCCTGCTCACGTCACAGCACCAACACATGTTCCTCCACCTGTTCCTACAAACACAGAAGCCCTCACCTGAGCGTGACCCCCCCCGTCTGCCCTACCTTGCTCTTGACCTCTGCGGACAGGCCGAACGCGGGGCCGCTCTTGAAGTGCGTGGACATCCTGCTGTTGTCGCGGACAGCAGCTCTCTGTGCGGGGGAGGGAGACGCACCGAAAGTCCCGAAGTAATCCGCGGGAGGGGTGGGGGGGAGATGTGCTTCTCTGCGCGCGCTCGGACCTGCAGCTCGGGCTTCTGGACGAACCCGAACCTCGTCCATCTGCTTTAAACTCGTGCCGCGAGTCCGCGCGCTCATTGGCCGGCGCCGCCGACCAATCAGAGGGCGGCTCCTCGCCGGGGGAGTGATGTCAGCGCTCAGGTATTAGACGGAGACCGTGTCACTTTTTCCAGTTTGTGTCGGTCACGAAAAGTAATCAGATACTTTACTGGAGTAAAAGACTAGAAGGTTCAGTCAATGAAATCTGAAGAAACGTGATAACTCTGCTTTAGTTGGTGTGTGTGTGTGTGTGTGTGTGTGTGGACACAGAGCAGAGAGGATTTGTCCTGGGGAGGGCTCCCTCCTGCTGGGATACTGTAACATTACCACCCTCCCCCCTCCACTACATAAATGGACAATAAATCACAGTAAAAACGCTGATGAGAAAGTGAACAAACATCATCATCGTCACCGACTCTTACTGCTCCCGGATCCGTTTGAGAGTCAGGTGAGGTGCTGATGTCACGTCTGTGTGATCAGCTGACGTCACTGTGAACTGTGAGGTGATGTTCCTGTTTTAGTCCCCGAGCCCACCGACGACAGGCGGAGGAATGCAGCAGGTTCAGGAGGAGGAGGAGGAGGCTCCCTGGCCCACATGATTCACCCTCTGCTCTGGCTGAACTACACAAACTCAGTGCTCAAGTAAAAGTTCACACAAAGTACAAAAGTAAAAGTACTCCACTAAGAAATACGTGTATTTTACCAATTTGATGCTGGTGAAAACTGTAAAGTTTGTAGAAGTTTTGTCCCGATTTGTTCGACAAAGGTGAAAATGTGTTGTTACAGACTGTGGAACAGACTTTTAGAAAAAAGTGGGAACGTTAAAATAAATGTAGTGCAGTGTGTGTAAGTCATTTTCCTGGTAACGTGTTGGTTTCCAGTACTAACTGTTTGTTCACTGCTGTGAACAGACTAACTCTTTATTGTGTGTTTTTATTCTTATCTCACACTGATGAGATTAAAATAATTATATTAAATAATAATAAATAAAACACTAAAAGTTCTTTTATTATTATCTGAAAGAATCTTTGTCGTTTCTGTGTGAACCTGAATCCATCTGATTTAAGTAGATGAAAAAATGACAGTGGGGCTTCTGGGTCCTGGTACCACTTCCATATGTGGTCCTGGATCTGCCTCATGTCTGATCTGAGGCTCTGCGGCAGCTGTCACGACCGATGGGTTTTTTTAATGTGTCACTTTTCTGCGCATATCTCCTGTCGTCATCGCTCATAGTCGGCTCCTCGCAGCCTCTAAAGATAAACACGCAGAGACGGGGTCGAGCCAGGATCCAGAACACGCCGGTCCCCAGCAGTTTGTGAAGAAGCTGATTTACACATGACCTTATTGTTATTGTCGCGTTTCCAGATCAGACCTGAGTAAAACATGTTGGTTTGTAACGCAGGCTGAGGAGGCGGAGAGGAAGGATGGGAGAGAGAACTGTGCCATAGGAGAGGCAGCGGTGGTGGTGATACACAATGAAAAGAGCAGATTACTGGACAAACTAGTCTGCAACAGTGCACGAGGATGTCTACACACAGCTGAGAGTAATTACTGCAGAGCAACGGTCTGCATGAGCACAACAGCACCGAGCCGCAGCCTGGAGACTTCACTGTACTCCTGGAAAGAAAACCACCACAGAACGAGGAGTGAAAACAAATGTCATGTGACTTTTTCTGCAGGAAAATATGGGAAAGTTCAACCTGAGCTTCAGTCCAGCAGCCAAACTGAGATGAGAACATGAGGAGAGGTCTGATAGAAGTTCATTACAGATGCCAGTGAGGTCACATGAGGGGCAGCTCAAACCGGGGCGTGACGTCACCCAGTGGACGGAGCCGGTTTCCAAATAATTCCTGTGTGTGTCTGTTCCCCTGCAAATGACTGTGAGGTCATGTGACTTAAATAAAGAGCAGTTGTGCTTCCTGTGTGTGTGTGTGTGTGTGCATCAGGTTCGGCCTCCAAAGCTCTGAAGAGGGTACCTACTTCGATACACGTCAGATTGTCCCTAAAATGAGTCTCAAGCAGGAATATTACATAAAAGAGATTTAATAGAACAGTAGTGGAATCGTCTAGCAGCAGCTTTAGGTGGAGGACTTATAAGGACGTGAAAAAGATCTGTCAGGATGACAGACTTTTCTGGATCTTAGGATTTCATCTAACCCTGAGTGAGGGGGCTCAGTGCTGCGACAACCAGCTACCACACACACACACACACACAGACACACAAAAAGACTCATGTGGCATAAAAAAGTTAAATCTAATAAAGCTGAATCAAAACTTTAACCTTTGTCAGATTAAAGTCTAGTAAAAAACAACTTGGTTTATTTTCTATCTCACTGTTCTAAGATCAAACCGTGGTTAAAGTTTGTCATTAGCAAAACTCAGCAGGTGATTGTAGACATTACGACACCACCTTCATCAGAACACACACACACACACAGACAGACACACACACACACAGACACAGACACACACAGACACACACACACACACACACACACACACACTCACAGACACACACACACACACAGACACACACACACACACACACACACACAGACACACACACACGCACTCACAGACACACAGACACACACACACAGACACACACACAGACACACACACGCACACACAGACACACACAGACACACACACACACAGACACAGACACACACACACACACACACACACACAGACACACACACACACACACACACGCACTCACAGACACACACACACACACACACAGACACACAAAAAGACTCATGTGGCATAAAAAAGTTAAATCTAATAAAGCTGAATCAA
>JAUMTR010282414.1:0-12261 GCA_032270685.1 Microctenopoma stevenorrisi | reverse complement strand
AGTTTTAGACTCACACAGTGTAATTTTCAATTTTACTTGTGGTGTTGCCTCAATAATGTTACTATACAACTGTACAATTTCCCCTTTGGGATTATAAAGTGTTTCGAATCTTGAATACTACAACTTCACTTTAGATATAAAAACACAATGAAAAACAAAGAGAAATGTCTAGAATGATTTGTTCATACACAGATACAACATAATTTGTACTCACCTCACATGTGGCTGTTACACATACAGTGAGTCAGTACACTGTCAGACAGTCGGCATATACAGCCTTATTATAGAGAGGAAGGCAAATGTCACGGGGTGTGAGAGAGAGAGTACTGACTACACTCACTCTACAGCAGTGGTTCTCAACCTTTTTTGAGTGCCCACCTATGCTTTCTCAATGCTGTTGAACGCCCCCTACTGCCTGCCTATAAACACAATGTATTTTTAAAGAACACAGAACTCTAATGTTTGGCTAATTCATAAAAATGAAAGAAAATATTCAGAAGTGAGTAGCATCTTTAGTGAAAATTCATTTAATTTCAATTAGGATAGGACCTAATTATTATTGTATTAGTATGATATGCATTCCCCTGACAAAGGGGCCATGTAGTCAGCTGTGAGCTTTCTTTTTCTAAACATTTGCCTTAACTGACAACAGGTGAAACATTAATCTTAGTGAAATGTTTCCTTTAACATTCCACACCTCATACCTGGCTGAGCAGGGTTTCAAGCTGTGAACATATTGGTACCACAACTACATTTGTTCAATTCAGGAGATAAATTAACCAACCTAGAAGTAATCACACACTAAATGGTATCTTATTATGGCAGAAGGTACTGCATCTCCTCTGTCTGTGGTCTGTAACTCAAATTTTTTAGAGGAGGACTGGTACATTTGGCCAGGTCAGGAGGCTCAGGCTTAAAATAACATCCCTGTGTCCAGACATAAAAAGCACTTCTGAATATTTTCTTTAATTTTTTATGAATTAGCCAAACATTTGAGTTCTGTGTTCTTCTTTAAAAATACATTGTGTTTATAGGGAGGCAGTGAGGGACGTTAAACAACACTCACTCAAAAAGGTTGAGAACCTCTGCTGTAGAGTCAAGAGGTAATCGCTTTTGAACTGTTTCCAAAGGGAACTGCCATACACTAAACTTGCTGCCATTGCTTCGAGTAAAGGTCTGGAGGTGCAAAGGTTCCTGTTGGTGCAGATAATGCATTAGTCTTTTGGGCAAGGAGCATTGCTAGAGTTAGCAGGTTTGGCTTGTCTGGGTCTGACACTGGTACAAGTGGTCTTACGTTCAATATTGCCATTACTTAATCTGCAATTCAGTAGCTGCTTCTGCTGTTGCTGTGGATGCAAGGCTGTTGTCTACATTAAAAGTGTCTCATGGCAAACTGCTTTGCGTGTCCATGCTCTTTCTCTCCCTCTACTGCAGCACACCTCATGCAGTAAATACAGCTGGAGGGGGACTGTTTCCAAAAACATGAACCTTCATCCTATAGTCACAAATGCCTTTCCTAGGATACAGACAGTCACCTCCACTCTGCAGACCAGACATCCTGATGCCCTCTTTATTATCTCCAGGGACTTTAATCACGCCAAACAGTAAAAACCAGAGTGTCAAATTTACACTTAGAGAGTTGATTTTAACTCTGTACAGATAACATTTGGTCCCACTCAAAGTTAGAGTCAAATTTACTCTGTGGTCAGTGTTAACTTTTCAGTGTTAATTCTCACTACTCAATTTAGTGTAAAAATTAGAAATGAAACGTGAGCCCCGAGACTGTGCACATCTGCAGACTGGTACTGTGTGGAGTTAAATCTTTACACTGACTTTTACCTCTGCTCTTAGAGCTGGTTTACTCCTCATAGAGTTGGAAATACTCTATCTAGGTTAAAATAGGTTAACTCAAATTTTATATGTCGCATACATCATTATACAGTGTACAACACGCAGTGAAATGTGTTCTTCTTCAAATGTCTCCTCACAGTGCCAGTCACAGGCGGCGCTGGGTGTCTCGCTCAGGGACGCACCTGGTATGGGGGGGTGATGGGCTGGGTGACTTAGCTGAGAATCGATCCCGTAAATCCTGCTTTCCAGCCCTCTGCCTAACCACTGAGCTACCAGGCCGCCTCTGATATATTGACACTCCATTTTTTACTGTGCACTCTCAACAAAACACAGCCAATTTGTGACCTGTCCCACCAAGGGGGAGAAGACACTGGACCTAATGTATTCTAATGTTAAAGAAGCATACAGCTCCACTGCCCTCCCCCCTAGGCAAGTCTGATCACAATCTGGTTCACCTCCTTTCCCAGTACACACCTCATCGTGATGTACCCACAAAAACCATTCACTGCTTCCCCAACAACAAGCCCTGGGTCACCAAGGACATAAAATCTATCCTGAACTAAGAGAAGGTGGCGTTCAGGTCCGTTGACAGGGAGGTAATGAAGAGGTCATGATCAGGGAGGGGAAGGAAAGGGGGGGGGCATGAGGCTTCACCCCACAAAAGCTGCAGGGCCAGACGGAGTCAGCCCCAGGGTGCTGAAAGCCTGCGCTCCTGTGGTATTATCCAACACATCTTAATCCTGAGCCTGCAGCTTGAGAGAGTTCCTCTGGGATGGAAAAAGTCCTGCCTGATCCCTGTGAATAAAAAACCACTGATTTCTCCAGTGCATTTAACACCATTCAGCCTGCACTGCTGGGAGAGAAGTTAATAAACATGCTTGAGGTCTTGACTTGTGCACAAATAGGGAAAGCTGAGACAAAGTCCCTGACATCCTGGTGCAGGGTGGGCCACCAGAACCGCTGCTGAACCCAGAAGCGTGTGCGGGTAATCCCAGGGTGGCAGGCCAGCCGAGAAGAGTGGCACCAGTCCAAAACCTTGGACCTAAGATAGTCAGGGATATACAGATGGTCTGAAGGGGGCTGGGGCATGGCTGTTAAGCACCTCTTCCTCGATCTTCAGGCAAGTCACTGCTAGACGTGCCGAGCTAGGCAGAATGAAGTCAGGTTCCTCCGAGGAATCTGAGGTGTCGAATTGGCGGGACAGAGCGTCTGCCTTTAGGTTCCTCAACCCAGGACGGTAGGACAGGGTAAAATTAAATCGATCGAATAAAAGGCTCAATGAGCTTGGCGGGGGTTAAGGCGCTTAGCTGATTTTAAGTATTCCACGTTCCGGTGATCAGTGAGTACAGTAAAGGGGAGACAGGAACCCTCCAGCCAATGATGCCACTCCTTCAAGGCCAACTTGACGGCCAGCAGTTCTTGGTCTCCAATGCAGTAATTCCTCTCAGTAGGAGAGAGACGTCGTGAAAAGAAGGCACAGGGGTGGATCTTGTTGTCCCTCTCAGAGCGCTGGGAAAGCACCGCACCCATGGCAAAGTCTGAAGCATCCACCTCCTTCTTAATGTAAGAAGAGAAATAAAATTTTAGAGTGTAGTAAACACAGTGAAGATAATCTGGAGTGGAAAAAAACCTTAGAAATACCTGTGCAAAACCGGAGAAATTTCCTCAGCCGTCACTACAAGTCCTGATAAAGAAAATCCAGAATCTGACTCTCTTTTGTTGGGTCTCATGTTGTAACATTGCTATAACTTTTCTGGATGTGGAAGTGAGACTAGCCATCACTTCATCCAGTCCTCCTGGGGAAAGATTGAGTCCTTTGAGAATGTGGCTCTAACACTCTGCTACATATGCTGGATCCTGCACCACTTCTTTGTGTGAAACTTCGAGTATGTTTTTCCTCAGATTGTCTTCGTTCGTTTTATGTTATGTGCCTCTAAAAAGTCAAACCATCACTCAAGGCATCACGTAAGACCCCATCATTGTCCTCTCCTTTTTCAGCAATTCCATTTGGTAGAACCATCTCAAAGAGCATGTCTGCGGTGTACATTTTAGGACATCCTGAGGTCTCAGGAAAATCTTCGTCAGGTATCAGACAAAACAGCATCAGATATCAGGAAAAACGGCATCAGATATCAGAAAAAACTTTGTCAGGTATTACTTTTCTTTACTTGCTTTGCTTGGCAGACGCTTTTATCCAAAGCGACTTGTGTGTCTGGCTCAGAGACACACCTGGTAGGGAATGGATTAGGAGTGAGACGGGGTTCGAACCTGCAACCTTCTACATCCAAGTCTGACGCCTAATCCACTGAGCTACCAGGCCAGAGTTAGCTCAAAAGCTTTAAATGCTTTAAATGCCTATATATATATTCTATTTTGTCCCTCTCCATGCTCCATAGGTGTCATGCATGCTTGTGTTGTTATATATTTTTCTGCTCAGTGCTCTTCACACGAGAAAGGAACAATAGCTGGAATAATAAATGAATGGCTCTGTATCCCTTCATCTCATGTGAACCTGCTCGTCTTTTTTCCCTGCCTCACTTTCTCTACTTGCCTTTATGTGCATTAAGGAAACTAATTTTCCTTTTTGCACTTTCCTCTAAAACAGGAGTCTCAGACTTGCGGCCCCCGGGCCAACTGCGGCTACCGGGACGATAATTTGCTTTAGTCAGCTGGGCGGAGGAGATGCCGCGAAGCCGCTGTCCTCCGCTGCTCTCAGCTCAGAAATGAAGGAGGCGCTGTAATCTGTGATCCAGCCTGTGTCTGTAGCCATCTCCTTTATAATTTATAATTTGTTTAAGAAAGATTAAAATTGAAGGAGACAAGAAAAATGGCAAGAGGTATAGATTCGGGATTAAACGAAACCAAAGTGTATTTTTTTTATCCAAAAATAGAAAACGTTTAATAAAATAAAAATATGCAAGTCAGCGACATGCAAATAATAGCACACATCCTGGGAGCTGGTCGATTTGAGGTATGATCTGTGTCTGTGGACCCTTTCGTGTACTTATCAATATTGTACTTTATTATTGGTGCCTGCAGTCTGAAGCAGTGCAGGCACTAATAATAAAAATAGTAAAGTACCGTTTATATGCATTTGTTCTTTAAGGTATTATAGAAGCACTATATTGTCTCTTTATGAAAAGAGAATTACACTACTCTTACTAGATTTATGGTAATATTTACTTTGGCTACTCGGTTTTTAAAAAGTAAACGAGTACCAGGCTATTTTACTAATGATTTTTTCTCTGGAAACCATTGTAATAAACACATTTGCAGCAAGAAGAAGGACAAGAATCCACGTTATTATCACTGTATACATTATTAAATGTTACAATTAAATATATTCTCTGCATTTGACCCATCCCCACTTTGGGGGGAGCAGTGAGCAGCCACAGGCGGCGCTTGGGGAGCTAGCACTGAGTGTCTTGCTCTGGGACACACCTAGTATAGGGGATGGGCTGGATGCTGAAGCTAGGAATCAATCCTGCTATTCCTGCATTCCAGCCCTCAGCCTTAACCACTGAGCTACCAGGCCGTCAGCAGAGTCTAACTGAAATTAATGATTGTTACAGAGTCTGTATGGTGCTATTGGCGAACTTTGTTCACCTTGATACTCTTTTCACCTTTTTATGCCACAGATCACAGTAGATTAAATATGGACACTAAATATAACAGGTTCTGTGGCATTTTTTTTTAGCTTGAACAATAAAGAACTAATATAGATTCGTTTTCAGTATGTATGTTTCATATAAGAAAATAGTTTAACAGTAACAAAACACAATTTAAAACTAGGTAGAATTTTTAAAAAGTTAATTTCTTGTCAGCCTCACTGTTATATGGGTTCGTAGCACCTCAACATTGTCTAAACAACACTGCATTTCAGTCTCACACACTTCAGAGTTGGAGCACAATGACGATTTCCACTTTATGGGATCCAGCATTCTGCAAATCTCTGCAGAAAGTGTATTTTCACTTCTTTTATTTAAAAAATGAATTAAAACTCTTTTTTCCAATTACAGATAATGCTGTAGTAAAGGTGCGCGTTTTTATTAGTGAAACGTCAGAGTTTGTTAATTTCTACACAGTACACAAGATGAACATCACTGAACAACAAAACTGAAAATCCTGAAAGACAGTGATATTTGTATATAATATACCACACAGAGGAGAAAATAGGTTTTTCATTACTTTTTTTTATTCTTATGACAGTATCTTCTTATTCCACTAGAAAATGGTAGATGTCTAGAAAAGCTACCCTGTTTAAAAGAGGTATAAAAGTTCAGCTATAATAGTTCCACAAATTCTAAATAATCCTGTTCCAACAGGGATGTTCTGTACATAAACAGTGCAGCTGCTGCAGAGTGGAGAAACTGTTTGCAAAGACTTTCTTCACAGGATATAGAAATGTGCATAAAGTGAAAATAAGTACTTACCATTAAATTAACAAAAGAATGAACTCTAATTAAAAGGAGCCATGCTTTCAAAGAAACATAAATCAGAATTTAGTGTTTCATGTTTCAGTGTTAGAGTGTTTCATTGCTTTTTTGTGTGTTGGGAATGTTTTTACAGTGACATAAATTGAGTTCTTTAGTGCTGAAATTAGGTTACACGTTACAAGTTTATTAAATCAGCATTGAAAATCATACAAGACCTCATGAAAGGTAAAGTAAGTTCAAGCTTTAGTATACAGCATCAGCAAGTAAAAAGTACCAAAGCCTTCACTTGGATTGGTTTGTCTTTTTATAGACATACATTAGAAATACACATTTGTACAGGGGATGTTCAAATCGTTCAGTTCCATTTTTTAGAACATATCGTACATTCACTTAGATTCTGGCCAATTTTTACAACCCTCTGTCCTAAACAGCAATGATGTGAATGGTAGATTTGCAAAGAGCTACTCTCACCACTACTCTCCCAAAGATAATCTCAGTAGATTGAATGAGAATGTTTGGTACCAACCATATGCCTTATTAAAGCATTAAAACCTGATCCCGTCAGTGAAACATGATCATGATTTGCTTTTGAACCAGTACATCATGCCACCATTGAAGCTATGAATTGTACAAGCAGTTCTCAAAGAATCAACCCGTTAACTGAATTATTCAGTTATAGCCGAAGTCAATACTGAAGTCAAACTGAGTTGTCATGACTATAATTCTGTCGCAATGCTGTGGAAAGACTTGATGCTGACAGGTGCTGTCAGGAACAGGGATGTTTGCAACCTACTGGGACTACTACTATAGATATGATTTTTAAATCACACAAATCTGAAAAAGTTTCATGTTTGAACCGAACACTGAGCATATTTGCTGAAATTGTGTGGCGCTTTGGTTTTTATGTTGTTTCATATGATGAGTCCTTTGGACGTCAGTAGGTGAAAAGAGACATGAAACTATATGTGAGCCCAGAAACTGTGTAAACTGTAAACAGTGAAGCATGTTGGAGGTTCCTTGAACATTTGAGACATTTCTGCAAATAGAGATTTTGTACAGGCAGATCCATCATGCAGTGAGTATGATTGGCCCCAAATTTATTCAACAGCCAAATCTTTAAGAACCTTTTTTGAGCGTAAAGAAGAGCAAGAATAGTGGCCTGGTAGCTCAATGGGTTAAGCGTCAGACTGGGATGCAGAAGGTTGTGGGTTCGAACATTAACATTAACTCCTAATCCATTCCCTATCAGGTGTGTCTCTGAGCCAGACACCCAGCGCTAGCTCCTTGTAAGTCGCTTTGGATAAAAAAAGCGTCTGCCAAACAAAGTAAAGTAAAGTAAAGAAGTCCTAGGAATGATGGTATGGCCCTTAACATCATCGAGTGTGTCTGGACATGAAGAGAAGGAAGGATGTGAGTAGGCCTACATCCACAGAAGATCTATGGCTAGTTCTCCAAAATGTTTGGAACAAACTACCAACCAGTTACTTCAAAAGCTGTGCAAGTGTACCTAGAAGAATATTCAGACACTGCATTTTGTTGATTGGTGCTTAAAACCTTTGCAAAGCATTGTACATACACACATCCACGTGTTACTAATTAGCAGATCTGTAACAAAAAGATTTTAGTATCTTACAAATACTAAGTTATATTTTGTGAATTATTGCTTAGATGGATACTTTACACAACCCATTGTTTTTCAGGTACTTTCTCATGGTGTTGTCTCGTATGCCATAAATGATTGGACTAATGGATCGTGGCAGGATTTGTACCAAAATATAACAAGCAAATGCGAAGTCTGTGTAACTCTTGGGGAACCATTGCTGCAGACTACTTAATAACAAAGGGGCTGCATATGTTGCCATACAGAGCAGCAGTTGAAATCCGTGGAGGATAATAGTGTTTCTGGCTTTCTTAGCATCTTTGCTGGCTGTTTTCGCCATAAACAAGATTCTGAAATAGGTGTAAAAGACCACAAGCCCAACTATAACTAGAAATACTGCATGTGTGATATCCCTCTTTTTCACAATGACGGGATGTGGAAAGACGTTTTGTCGAACACAGAACACCTGGGAGTAAAAGAAGTTATGTGGCGCTGTGGCCAAGGTGATGAAGAGATCAGATAGAACAGACAACGTACTTGTCAACCAAATGAATCCAATGAGCGCTAATGTCCTCTTGATGGTGCAGATCTGCAGATAGCGCAAGGGAAATCTGATGGCCATGTAGCACTCCACTGCCATGCAAGCCAGGTTTAGAGGGGTGTTCCCAGTGGTGAGCAGTGCAGTCAGGATCAGGATGCAGCAGACAGACACATTAAGTTTGTAGATGGTGTAACTGATGACAAACATTATGACAGTGAGTGTCACTTCAACCATGTCATTGAAGACCAGGTGAATGAAAAGAATGTATCGAGGATTTGTGTAGAAAATCTAGGGGTGGAAACAAGCATATGCAGGGAAGAAAAGTTAAACAAAAAAGATTCATTTATGGGAGTATTTGACATCTTTTTAGGCTTTTGCATTTATACATGTTATTACAAAGTTTTCTAATTGTTTTTAAATGTCAATATACAATGTAAACACTCATGGCACACACAAATCAGATGGTATGAGTTTGCAACTGAATTATCTCAGTGCTCACTAATGGTTATTTGGATACATACGTGTGAGATAATCCCAGCTATAAACAACCCCAATACCCAGTCTCACAATAAAATGCCATCAAATACTCAGAACACCTGATGCCTGAGATACTTTACAGGCTCTGACACTACCTGTTGGTGTTCTTTAAGATTACTACAATCCACTGAGAGAGGTATATGTAAAGTCTTTGTATCTACAGTTCTCCAAAGAGCTACTATTAACCTTAGTAAAAGTATTACTAGTGGTTACAGTACTTAAACAAATGTCAGACCTGGTGTTTGCAGAAGGTGTGAATTAGGCTTGCATTGATGTAATTGATGGAGATGCTGAGAACCACAATGATCATATTCTTGGCCAAAGCTTTGGTGAAAGAGTCTCTGTCCTCGAGGATCACAGTCACATTAGTAGATGATGAATTCATCTGAATATAAAAAGATAAATATTCTGCAGCTGTAAATAAAAATTTTCAGTAATTACAGACTGCAACATAAAAATTTTTGAGACCATGGTGGTTGTATAAAAGGATCACAAATCTTTTCTGAAACTCATCAACACCACCCGCCTCGTAGAAAAAGCGTGTTTTGTTTACACACAGCTTTATATTGCTGCGTCTTGTGTACCTGGCAAAACAAAACAATATTACAGAAACCAAAACTCAACATTTTACCTGAGGATACATGCTTCGTTTGTTTGGACAGTTTGGACAGACAAGACAGGCGATAGTGGTGCTATGACAGGGTTTTGGTGTCTTGTCCAAGGACAAGGACACTATAAGAAGCCTGTAAGAACTGGTGATCCAACTGTTCTACCCACTGAGCTATATAGATTTTTTTTTATTCTGCCCTAATTTGTTATTTAAGATTCTAATTACTTTAAATTACAGAATTTGAACATTATTTTTATTTTGATATTATAATAATAGAAGTAAACCAGTTACAGTCTTCACATGAACATTAACTCAACAGTCTGTGAAAAAGTTTGGAATAATAATAATTAAATCTGGTATTAGGAGAATTTTTTTTTCCAAAATTATGTAAAAATAAATAGACATAAGACACGTCATAGCTGTGAATTGATCAATGAGTGTACAGTAACAGCATTGTGTGAATGACATACTCACCTTAGCATTCAAATAGTGGGGTGAACAAAATCAAATGTTGAACAGGTTGTTCAGCAGGAAACAGCAGAGAATATGAACAGGCCTGACCTGGTTCTGTCGTGGAAAAACACTGTAACGAGGTTCACGATGGTGAGAGATGAAATAAAGATGTTATCGGGTAAAGCTTAATGAATTTTATTTCTTTGCAAAGAAAGGCTCCCAGTCATACAGAGTGTCATACAGCAAAAGACAATTTGTAAAGTACATACATATATAGGTTCTGATTAACGTGAACAATGGCCCTGGACTTATCATCAGGACTGGCCTGTAGCCAGAATCCTGTGATATGAAATAATAAGACAAATATAAGTCACAAGGAGCATAAACCAACCATGCTTCTATCAATACATACATGAACATATATGTATTGATAGAATATAACATCGTCAATCTTACCTTAGCAGGAGTTGACATCAGGACAACAATATTTCTGAAATATCTCAGGTTTTATATGTGACATGGTGTCCCAGGATTAACTATGTTTGTGTGTGTGTGTGTGTGTGTGTGTGTGCGTGTTTTTGTGAGATAGATAATGCTACAGTTACTGGTTGCTTTAGTGGCTTTAAAGAAAAGACACAGTTGCAAGATAAGTTGTCTGGTTTCAGGTTTTACTAAATCACATGTTCATAAAATGTGATATGATCTTCTAAGCTAATAAAACCAACAATCATGATTCTTATTGGGTTTTTTTGAATACATTTCAATACTCATCAGACCTACAGAGTGATCACGTAAAAACTTACCATGGCTGACGTTTTTTACACTCCGTGGAACTTTTTGTATCTTTAGTATTGATTTCTATTCTAAACACTGTGCGACAGTTAGAGGAACAGAGAAGCAGAGAAGAAAGTATAGACATTGGCAGAATCCACCATAAACCCAAATACCATCCATTATCTTACTTTTCTTTACTTTGCTTGGCAGACGCTTTTATCCAAAGCGGGTGGGTGGGTGTCTGGCTTAAGGACGCGCCTGGTAGGGGATGGTAGGAATCAGACGGGGTATCAAACCTGCAAACTTCTGCATTCCTTATTAATCAAAACCAGACCTAAAGAAAGTTATATTTCATTTGAAAGCCTCTCTCTTAGTGTCTCAGATCAAAACTGGAAAAGTGAAAAACAGTTCTATTTGCTATTGTATACCGTTCTCCTGTCCCTTACTCTGAGTTTTTAACTGAATTCTCAGACTTTCTATCAAATTTGGTTATTCATGCAGATAAAGTGATCATAGTGGGTGACTTTAACATTCATGTAGATGTTGATAGTAATTGTCTCAAAACTGCATTTAATTCCTTGTTAGAGTTTTTTGGGTTTTACCCAACATGTAGATAAACCCACTCACAATTTTAATCACACCCTTGA
Organism: Microctenopoma stevenorrisi; assembly: GCA_032270685.1. Lineage (NCBI taxonomy): Eukaryota > Metazoa > Chordata > Actinopteri > Anabantiformes > Anabantidae > Microctenopoma > Microctenopoma stevenorrisi. The sequence continues at coordinate 812 of JAUMTR010282414.1, read as the reverse complement.
TCTTCTTCTGACCAATGGAGTAGAAATAAATCATTTAATAGTTTTTCCCCAAAACCCCTTTTTTGTCTGACCATTTCCTAATAACTTTTGAATTTAATATAATGAACACTAAATCTCTTAATAACAAATTCTACTGCAGCAGATGTTTAACAGTAAATGCTGTTACCAAATTTAAAGAACTGATTACATTATCTTTTATTCCAGTGACATACGCCAACAAAGAGGAGGGCAGTGATGTTAACTTGACTCCTGTACAGGTTGACTATCTCATTGATAATACTGCAGTCTCATTGTGCACAATACTCTATGCCGTTGCACCTCTGAAAAGGAAGGGAGTAAACCAGAGGAGGTTAGCTCCATGGTACAATTCACATATTCGTACCTTAAAGCAAACATCACGAACGTTAGAAAGAATTTGGCGCTCTACAAATCCAAGTGAATCCTGCATAGCCTAGAAAGATGGCTTAATAGCGTATACAAAGGCCCTCCATAAAGCTAGAACTACAGTGGTGTGAAAAACTATTTGCCCCCTTCCTGATTTCCTATTCTTTTGCATGTTTGTCACAAAATGTAGTCAAAGATAACACAAGTAAACACAAAATGCAGTTTTTAAATGATGGTTTTTATTATTTAGGGAGAACAAAAATCCAAACGTACATGCCCTGTGTGAAAAAGTAATTGCCCCCTGAACCTAATAACTGGTTGGGCCAGCCTTAGCAGCAATAAGTGCAAATAAAGCGTTTGCGATAACTTGCAACGAGTCTTTTACAGCGCTCTGGAGGAATTTTGGCCCACTCATCTTTGCAGAATTG